>JAUZSV010220933.1:0-12546 GCA_034780495.1 Parotocinclus cesarpintoi
ATGATAGCTGCTAACGTGTGTGTGTGTGTTTGTGTGTGTTTGTGTGTGTGTGTGTGTGTGTTTGTGTGTGTGTGTGTGTGTGTGTGTTAGAAAGGGAGAGATACTCCGGAACGTGTAATGCAATTGGTCATTTGGTCTTAAATACCTTATTGTTTGTTTTCTGTAGAGACTCAGTTGTTTAGTTGTAAATGTTTAATGCAGACACTTTGATAGGTGTTAATTTTGTTGCAATACAGGCTGTATATAATAAACTACGTCTGTGCATAGCGTTAGTTTGGAGTTGTGAATTCCTTATTGTGTATCTGTACATGTCGTTGTGTATTTGTGAATGCATGCTTTATACAGACATTAGCGATTCTGCTGTGTTGCAGGTCTTGGGTTGTGTACGAATAGACTTCTTATAAACACTTGTGCCCATTTGTACTCTTTCAGTGTGATATCTTGCATATTTTAGACAATTACTGCTTGTAATCATGCAGGTCATTTGATTGGCTGTTGTTTGAGGTGTTCATTGAGGTTTATATAAACACTGCATATGTAATTATGGATTCATATGTGAATTATACAGACACATTACCAATTGTGTAGTCATGCGAGAAGTTATAGGGTTCAAATCCCACCTCTGCCACAGTTGGGTCCCTGAGCAAGGCCCTTAACCCACATTTGCTTGGATTGTAAGACTATTAAGTCACTCTGGATAAGGGTACCTATTGTGTAGTTGTGCAGAGCTTATTCTTTAGTTGTTTTATTCAGATGCTGCCAGTTGTAAAGCCAGAAAAGTCTTTTGCTTATCAGTTGTGTAGTAATAGATGGTTTGTATGAACAGTGTTAGTTGGTTTTGTGCCAATGTGATTCTTTAGTTTGGGAAGTCGTCCATGCTTTACATGGATATCAAATTGTGTAGTCATGCACATCTTTGACTTGTTGGTTGTAAAGTATTAGCTGTGTATTTGTGCGGATACTTGTTTATTTTTGAAGTCATACATGTTTGTATACAGACACCAATTGTGCAGGTGTCACTCCAACAAAGAGTTGAACTAAGGCACCTGAGATGATAGCAGTACAGCTTAACTGATTTTGCCATGTGCCCAATGTGTGATAATCATGCCTGATTGTCTTGTTGTAAATTAATGGTTGCGTGTATTTCCTTAGCAATGGCACCACGCAAGGGTAAAGAAAAGAAGGAAGAGCAGGTCATCAGCCTGGGACCTCAGGTCGCTGAAGGCGAGAACGTCTTTGGAGTCTGCCACATCTTTGCGTCCTTCAATGACACCTTTGTGCATGTGACTGATCTCTCTGGCAAGTAAGTTGTACTAGTAGGAGTAAATGTTCGAGCGATCCTTATCAGTCCTTATTCATGTTAATAAATCTGTGGTTCCGAGATGAGCACTCTGTGATTTCATGGATTGATGAGATGGGCCGAATGTTACACCAAAACCATACGTTTAAATGGACGCCAAAACGACGTATTGAAACAACCTAGAGCAGTCAAATTTGTATAATATTACTCAGTATGTCACTGACTTTATATAAATAAGGCTCTTTTCGATATGTAAGGGTTCGTTTTTGTCAGATTGAGATTAAGTCCGTGTCAAAATAACTAAAGTGATGTGCATGCTCTCCTTGCGATTCTAAAATGGTTAAAGTGTAAATGATTGTTGTTTATTCCTACCTTGTTTCCTTTTTTAGCAGTAGTGTAATTGACAATACAATCAACTGAACATTTTGATTACAAGCATTTCCTGTGGACAAGTGATGACTGTTAGTGAATTGTCGCTGTGCAGTCTGAGCACGGTCAAGCCAGTGCCTGTTGGTGGGGGGATTAAATTGATTAACAAATATTAAAGCTCTAATAACTTTGAATGAATGCAAAAGGTGAAACTCAAAAGCACTGCTTAAACAGTTTAAACAGTTTGTAATTGGAGGCATCTGCTGCTGCAAAATATGATACTACAGGAAACTTTTGAAAACTCGCACTTAAAATCAATCAGTTAATGAAATAAATGTCACATTTCATTATTTTATTTGCAGTTTTACATTAAGTGCTTCATTTTTACATGGTACATACATATCATTTCCCTTACACTTTGGAGTGCATTAGCACAGTTAAATGAGGTGCTTCCATTATTTTGCCAGATGCCTGTATATGTACATTTGCTGAACTGTAAAAATCATTCAGCTGCATGTGGAATTTACCATTTGGTTCTTGAGTGAGCTCACTAATTGGTTATCAGCAATGTTCTATTTGTGAAACAATACTTTTGATAATGTTACACAGTTAATTTTATTGAAACGTTCAAATAAGAGGCTGATTTGAAACGGCTACCCTGGCCACCTTACACCTCATGATTCTATTCTGACATCTCTTGTAGAGAAACAATTTGCCGTGTTACTGGTGGGATGAAGGTGAAGGCTGACAGAGATGAGTCCTCTCCCTACGCTGCCATGTTGGCTGCACAGGATGTTGCTCAGAGGTGCAAAGAGTTGGGAATCACTGCACTGCACATCAAACTGAGGGCCACTGGTGGTAACAGGTGAGAACCTTGGCTTATTCACATTTTATTAAAAGCTTCAATAATCTCTAACTATTGAGCTCAAAATGCTGATCATCCCAAACATATAAACCTTATGGTCTGGAATTCCAAACGCTTTTTTCAGAAACAACAAAAGGTTCAAGACACACACTGAAGGCCATTAGAATGTTCTTGAATGCAACTCTCATGTAACATTTTGATTTGTTTATGTAGGTTTTGTATTTTGCAGCATACAGTACAAGAGAAACACTGACTTTGCGTGCACCCTTGTAGGAAAAAACATTACATCAAGTGCTAAACTAATTTTTACCATACGAGAAATGGAGGTGATGTTGAAAGAAATGGTCAACGGAAACAAAATAATCTTTGGCAAATGCATTAATTATGAGGTGATAATGGAAAGCTAATGACAAGGCTTGGCAATGGTGGAAAAGACTATCCCCAAAATGAACTGATTAAGTAAACTCTTCTGGTATTCATTTTGATTCTTTGGATAAGATGTTTACACAGTTTTTAAAAACACCTCTCTTAGAATTGTCCCTTTAGCAAAATAGTTAAAATGGTCAGTTATTTGAAGAATAACCATTTAAGATTATCTTTAAAACACATTTGTGAATTCGGTCACTAGTTTAAGTGCTTCAGTAGGTGATATTCGTCGAATTAATGTCCACATGAAAGCTGATCTAGGGAATCCAAGCAGAACATTAACCAGCTCATCACACTCCTATCAGCTAGTCCCACAATGCATTCTGGTTACTCCACTTCCCCAGGTAAAAGGTGCATCCAATCATTTCTATGATGAAAAAGTAAACTGAACTTGTTGGACCAGAACACTTTTGCTATTGGTCTAATCCTCACATTTGCTTGCTCACTACAGTGATTGAAGTTGGTATGGGGAGAACTCTTACCATTCTGTGGCTGGGTAGCGACATACTCAGGATGGGGTGCTGCATTGTGTGATGCATTAAACACGTCCCTTGTTCTACAGTAGCCCCACAAGGAGATCCTATGGTCCTTTTTTCTCTAGTAAAAGTTGATCAGGTCCTTAATCATGAACCTTTTCTTCCATATCAAGCACGTTGACTACAGGAACCAACTTCAGTAACTGTGTACATAATAAATTGTATTAATGCACTTGTGGTTGTAGAAGACCATAGTGTAGTTATTTTATGGTTCAAGATGGGAGTTTTTGTTTTAAGGCTTAACATGTTTAGTAGACAAATCACCTCTGATTTTCTCTGTATTCAAATTAAATAAGATTATTGGCTGGAATCTTTTAACAGGTGGTGTATTTTTTATAGTTGTAATTTTAATTTGTGACATGTTATTTACAGAACCAAGACTCCAGGACCTGGCGCACAGTCTGCCCTCAGGGCTCTGGCTCGTTCTGGCATGAAGATTGGCCGCATCGGTAGGTGGAAGCCTCAACCTAATTTTCATGTAGATTAGAATTAAAGCTGTACATATCCAGTGGTTTGGGGGCACCTTGTTTGGTGCCATTCAATGTGATGCTGGTGTTCATTGCACTATCCAGGTTTGAAAAATGCTTCTAGTTAAGAAAAAAACACATTTCCTAATCTTGTTTACAAGCTTAGCTCTCAACTGTGATTCCTGTATGTAAATCAGGTAAATCATACCACTCTGACATTTATATCTATTTGGAAAATATGATTTTCCAGAGTACCAATGTGCAAACCGTTGAAGGTGCCATAATGAAAGTACTTTGTTACCAGAAAGATCAGACTAATGCCACCATTGGGAGTGTAAAGGAGAAAATGGCAGATCATGTGCCCTTTCAAATTTTGACTGGAGTTGTAAAGCCTGACCAGTAACCTATAGATCTTCATCAGGTGCTTTAAAATAGTCACTACTAATAAAGTATGTATATGTATACATATATTTTTTGAATCACCTAATCATAAGTGTTCGTGTCTGGTTTCTTAACAAAATGTCTTGCTGGTAAAACCACACTGAAAAAAACACACTGAAAGGATTTTTCTGACGCAGTAACGTCTAAACCACTAGGTGTCACTGTAATCTGACACTGTTCAAGCCATTGTTCTCTAATGAATTATGTTTTGTGAATAACAAAGGGGAATTCACGTACAGTTGCAGAAAAGAAAACTGCAGTCAGTTCTAAATTGATTACTGCTTTATATGGTGACTGATTTAAGCTGATTTGGTGGAAGTTGTTGACACAATTGACAGGTTGAGGCTTGGAGCTTCTGCACTAAATTCATTTTTCCCCCCTCTCCGTTCCAGAGGACGTCACCCCTATTCCATCAGACAGCACCCGCAGAAAGGGAGGTCGTCGTGGGCGTCGTCTGTAAACTCTTGTGGATTGTTTTTTGTTCACAATAAAAAGTCAAATAGTCCTTTTGATTCCTGTTTTCTGTTCTTATGCCATGACTTAAGTAATGCTTTAGATTAGAATTTGATTAGAACTTTCTTTATCACTGTGGTGTTAAACAGCACTTCCTGTTTAAATAAGTAGGGTTTCTTTTAACTTGTTGTAGAATTTCACTTCTACATTTATAACTTTTCTGCTTTCAGAAAGAATAGATTTTTCTGGAAGTTGGTTTTGTGGTATTGGTCGTCTTAGTGGTTGATTGCAATATTCCTGGAGCTTATGGAGTTGCTAGTGTAGCTTGCTGATTGCTTCGATCTTGTGATCCTGGTTCAATGTGCCAAACTGGTTTGGTAAGATAAATGACAAACACACCTGCCTGTTTTTGCCCATTTGTTTCCTGGTTAAGTAAGGGAATGACGGTAAACAAATGTGAAAGCATTTAAAGCTAATTTAACCTAACTCGTTTATATATAAATAATAAAAATTAATATATTAAAGCTGATTATGATAAACTACTATTTAAATGAGATTTCATGTATGTATATTTGCAGTAAAGAATTTAGCATATATTAACATAATCAGATGTTTGCTTGAAAGTGAATCGAGCAATATGTGCAAAGGTTAACTTCTGTTCATTCTGGTCTTCATTTAGTAATTCACTCATTCTCGTATATGGTGAAGAGGATTGATTGTAATTTTAAAGGATCAGTTTCAGTTTGGTTTAGTGTTAGGGAAAGCAAGCATAGTGTTTTATCCTTAATTTTAAAAATGTTGTTTTACTCTTTGTAAACAAACAATTTAAGACCAAGTTTTCTGACCCTGCTTTTTTGTCAGATGTTTATATTCTATAATGAATTACAATTATAAACATTCCATACATTTAACGTTTTATTCACTGCTCGTGAATATTGTGCAATATTTAATTATGGGATATTTCATTTTTAAGTATTTGTTCAAGATAAGCAACCCCACACATGAATGATCTCAGGATGGTTTTGACACTTGCTTAACTTTCACTGCAACTGAACTACTTCTTGAAGTTCTTGATTTGATGACTGGTTGAAAAATTTGAAATTCATTTGAAAAGTGGATAAATAGGAGCTATCCTACATGTATGTCTGAAATCCTTTTGATGCAATTAAATAAGACCTGCACTTAATTCCTTGGAGGTAACCATTGGTAACAAACTCAAAAGCACCACTACCCTTTTAACATAACCAGTCTGCTCTTCTCATCAGCATGACAGTGTGATATCAGCTGTCTTGTCATCATTCACATTTTCTCCTGAGTAATGAGAACATCACTGAAATAATTAGCAGGCTATTTAGTAGGCCTGAAGTGCAGTAATTTGTGATATTTTCATGGCATTAAATTACTTTACAATAACAGTAATTGCAATTCATCATGATATTGATCACTTCCCAATCTAGAGTTAATACAAACTGGTATCATAAAAACTTTGTGAAAACCTAAATTTGTGCCGTTCTTTAAACTTCTGGCCACAACTGTAGACCTTGTTCCTCTCCTGATTTCCTCATTTTGTCACATTGTGTTTTCAGATTATCATGCTGAATGCAGTAGAAAACAAGGGAAATGAATGATTAATTATGCGTATTAAAGGGAAAGGTTTAGCAAAACCTGATTCAGACATAAAAAAAATCTCTAAAACCAAACTGGCTCTTTAACTCTAAACTGTTGTGTAATTTATCAGTCACATGCTTCTCAGAACTTAAATCAGGCCTTCACAGCTATGGAGAAATCATATGGGTGATATAATTCCCAAATCAGCATTACAAATAGTTGAACATTTTATCTCGATTAGCATTAACAAACAAGTTTCCAAACAATTTGAAATCATCCTTTGTGATATAGTAGAAAATGGTGTCCATTATTTCTTTCCATCTTCTTAAATTCTTATTTATTCAGTGTCATCTTCTCCTAAGCCAAAGCGTGTCCAAATGATACATTTGTCTTTGATACTGCTGCTCTGTGACTGAACTCCCAATGCTGCTTCCATTTCACTGACTGAGTCATGTGACTACACAGGCTGTACTGTTATACTGTTTTTTATGGAGATAGAACATGAACACAGTGTGGAACGTATTAGGAGATTTTTTTTTAGGAGGTAATAACATAATAAACTGAAAGTAGTCTATATAACTTTGATTTAATGTTCTGAATGTCTGTGTTCGATTAATCGTCCAGTCTTAGGGGCATCATGGTGCCTCACAGCAACAAGTCCCGGGTTTAATCCCAGGGTGGAGCGTGGTGGGTCTGGGTCCTTTTTGTGTGAAGTCTGCATGTCCTCCTCGTGTCTGTGTGGCTTTACTCTGGCTTCTTCCCACAATCTAAAGACGTGTGTTAGGTTAATTGGTGTCTGTAAAAGTGGCCCTGGGTGTGTGACTGTGTGCATGACCGTGTGTGCCCGCCCTACGATGGACTGGCGCCCCACCCAGCAATGTTCCTGCCCTTGTGCCCAGAGGTGCCGGGTGGGCACCAGCTTGCTTGATTTTGATTGATTTATGCTATACTGAAATACATGCAATATAAATGCAGAAATACAGAAATATTCCCCAGTTTTTGTGAGACATGTAGCTCGGTCCACAGAACATGTTGCTGTTGGTTCACAGTAGTTTTTGCTTCACAGGTCCTGTATGAATGCTGTATTTGCTCACCCTGTTCTCAGTGGTGGAATCAGCTAATTGAGTTCTCTGGGTTCTTTGGTGATTCTCTGGGCAGCTTGTTATTGCAATTTAGGTAGGTTTTTTCCTAATAAGATAATGGTTCTGCCTTTGGTTTGTTTCCAAGTTCCAAGTAGAAATAACTGATATTTCAAGTAACTTGCATTCCTATCTTTTATAGAGTTTCTGTTGATCATAGCATATTTTGTTGCTTATTGAGACTCATTACCCTGCTTTCTCAAGTAATGTTTATTTTTAACAAGTCTGAAGATTTTAAGATGAACTATGCTTTACTGAATTACTAATTCAGGCAACTTCAGTGGCCAACAGCTGGAAGCCGATCCTGAGGGTCTGGGTTCAAATCCAGTGTGGTGCAACGTGATGATCGGGACTTGTCTCTTTGTACAGGCTGCTTGAGCCCAATTGATTTTTGGATAATCTGCAGACTCTGCCCTGTGATCCTGAGCCAGAGAAGCAGTGGATAAAATATTAATAGATTAACTGTGGTTTCAGTTAGAGGAATGGCTTGTTCATTTTCGATAACTATTACTTCACTAAATTCAATAAAAGCAATAAAAATACACTTATTCAGGTTGTCTGCTTCATTAAATTTATTAAAAAAATCTGAAAATATTAATGAGGCATATGAGAAAGGTTCCATGAAATACTTGGGTTTGTTAGAGTGAATTCCTCTAAACTATTTATAAATGGCAAACCTATTAAAAACTGTAATACAACCCATATCAAAATTCTAACACTGATTGGGGGTAGTTTCTCTAAATCCAGTGTAGCTGAATGTTAGTAACAAGAGTGGATGTACTGGGAAGTGTTTGTGGTACAGGGTAATGTCTAACAGCACTCCTACATCCGCATGCCACTTTCACATATTTCAACTTCTGCATTGCACTACCTGCAATTGCAGTTTCATCGAATGTAAAATGGACTGGAAATATAAATCTATGCTACATCACAAAGTCATTTTGGGCAGTTCTAATCTTTATAATGGGATGAAATGGAGACTTGAGTGTGAGCCAGGCCTTCAACAGTAACAAAATCAGTACCTGCTCTCATAAATGCTCTTTTAACTGGAGGGATCACACATTTTTAAACACTCAAATCTAGTGGAAAACCTGGAAAGGTTAGCACAGGGACTCTCTTTCATATTAATACATACAGTTTTGGAATTTGATGTCCATCAAGCTCATATATTTGTAAAGTTCAAGTGTTTACATACTATTGGCTTTATAGTGTATCTGTCTGAGAAATGTAACATTTAGTGAAAAACACAAACTTCTACATTTTTCTCTAAAAATAGTTAAAACGGCATTAACATGGGCATATAAAGCATTATGTGACTTACCATCCAAGATAGGACAACAGCTGTTTTATTAAAAGACAAAACTGTTGTTCAAACGTCTTAGGAATTTTGTTAGGAAGATTACTGGACAAGTAAATGCTTCTGAGTATAATGAAATGAAATGAACATTTGTGCATAATGTCTGAGTTTGTTTCAGTATCCGTGGAGAGATAAATCCGGATTAAACCGTTCATTTATGTCTGTATTTATCGGAGCTCTTATTTAGGAACCGTCTGGATAAACCGGACCTTTTCCAAGCAACTGATGACGCTTATGCTTAACAGCCAATCAAAAGCGAGAACACGGAACAAGAAGTGAGCTGCTTAGGGACTTTTTCTGGTTCACCAAATACCGAGCGCTAGTTTTTCCATCCAGCCGCTGGAAGCTTCAGTCTGTCTGAAGAACATTTAAGGGGGTTTTATTTTGGCACATATCTTGGAAATTTTGGTTAAAATGTCTGAGGAACAGCTAGTTCCCCATCCAGCTGAGCAATGTGCACCCACTGTGGGAGCTTCAAGAGGGTAAGAAAAACGAAACAATGTGTTTATATTTATATTTATGTAATCAGCAGTTATATTCATAGCGTCCTGAATAGTAATAATACATTTACAACGCTTGGTTTAAATCATTCATAATTCTGCCATGATCGAAATAGTTTCTTATCGGTCAGATTTGTTTCCATTTGTAAAAAAAAATATGCACATATTGTGACGTAACTCACAATATAAGTATATGTTCAAAGTATTTTCATAAATAAAGAATAAGCATGTATGGGTCTAAGTCTGAGAAATCATGGACTTAATAGTTGTAATAAAATGATTGTTATTTATAATTTTGGTTTTTATTTAATTTATTATGACGCATAAATTCGAGTTTCCATATATTGTCAACACCAGTTGATTTAATTTATAAATACACTTTCAAATAAAAAAGGAAAGCAAAACCAGAAAAAAAAAAAGCTAGGAAGCAAACCTGAAACAGAATAATACAACAAGTAAAGATACATTTATATGTCTACCAAGCCACTTTAGTACCAAAATCACTTTTAACTTAAATGTTTTAGTATATTTTAAGAACTGACTAGTCTGAACATGCAGAATATAACATCAGCCATTCCTTTCTAAGTGTAGACCTGGTGTGAAAAATGATCCGATGTATTTATCTCACCTCAGTAAAAGTCTTGACTGTCCTTAAAACAGTTAACTAAACAAATAAAACCCCATTCCATTGTAGTAGTGTGTTCAGACTGTATTTTACAGGTAGCTGGTAATCTGCAGTTTCACATATCTGTTCCACGATTTGTATTTGGCTGAGATAATATTTTGATCTATGCTCTGTTTCTTGATTTAGAGGCTCTAACAAGCGGGCACTGATTGTGGCCGGACTGACGGTGCTGGCCACTGTGCTTGTTGCAGGTCAGGCCTTTACTGCCTACACTGTGTATCAGCACAGCGAGAAGCTCACCATGCTGCAAAGACGCTCGGACCGCCTGCAGGAGATCAGCCTTAGGGCCACCGGTCAGACAGTAACATTAAACAATATAACTGCTTCCTTATAACAGTCTTCCATCAGTCAGTCAATAATAATTACTTACCAGGGCCATATCAATTCTTGGTACTGATTGGCTGACACTAATTACTTTTTATCTAATGTAGATCCCTAGAGCAGATATTAAATGTGTGACAGTAATAACGAATGGAATACCCCCTATTTTTTTGGAGTAGCGTAGTTTAACATGATAGCCTGCTCCATTACGGTAGTATTAGTATTTACACATTTTATATTATACATTAAAATTAAGTAATTTTTGCTGTAGTTTGGAAGTTTTTTTCCCCATTATTCCATTTTTAAAGAGCTAAACAGATAGAAAGACAGATGGATAGAGATGAATACAAAGCTCTTATTGCTTATGGAACATCACTGGAACTAGAAAATGTGTGTCATTACTAGTCTATAAAAATCTGTACTTAGTGTGAATAAATATGATTTTTAAGTGAGCTACACAAATCAGTGCATGTCTGATTTTTGTAGTTTCATTGTTGTAGGTTTTGGAATACTATGCTAACTAAGTACACCTGCCTAAATGTCTTGGTATTGTTGCTGGGCACAAATTATGGACATAATACTCACTATAAAACATAAGTCATACCAGAACATGAAAATCCCATATACAAAGCTGAAAATGTCAAGCATGGCTTATTTATCCTGTTTGTTTAAATGCTTAAAAATGTTTTGTTCTGACTCTCTTTTCTACCTACAGTCAATCGCACCCCCATGAAAATGTCAATGCCCATGAGCTCCTTCCCTCTGCTGATGCCCATGGATGCCAAGGAGGTCTGATAGATTTTCATTGTAATTTGCAATGACTAGATATAGCCACAATGTGGCAGGATTATGCTTGCGTGATTCACAATGTGTCCTGTAGGTCCAGGGTCATTAAAATGCCAAACATCAGCATTTTTGAGATAACTGTGCAGAATTTGACAAGCCGCAGACCTGGCAGTCTGTTACAAAACTTGCTATTGCAGGGCCAGGGGATGAGCATCCTATTCATGTCCTCAGGAACAGCTAATAATACCTGCATAACACCTGTCCCTGTTAGAAGGCACAGGTCTAGTACTAGTACTCAAACCTGCTGCACCAGATACATTATGATTTATAAATATATACACTGACCCTATGACACTGGAATTATGGGCCACCTTGTAGACTCTACTACCAACCTCAGTCTTAGTCTGGCTCTCAATCAAACATCCATATTCTGTTTTATCTTTTATCCACTATGAAGTAAAAATACAGTACGTATAAGGCTTTAATGCATTATTTTGACATTGTGATATTTTCCAGGCCAAGTCCACTGATGCTCCTCCAAAAGGTAGGCTATTTATTGACACCATTCCATTCATTAAAATATAAGAATAAAAGGAAATAAATGACAGTAGATCACATTTGTTATTTGGACTAACACAGCCATGCCAAGTCGGTCTATAGATTTATTTCAGCAGTGTACCCAGAGACCATTTGGTCATGCACACCTTCATTATAGGTACCCAGTGCATTACATTTTTTAGCAATGGTATAATGACCATACATAATTTCCCAGTCTCTTTATTAGAACACAGGCAGAAAATACAGGGAATTTATATGCCGTTTTAAAAATGGCACAAAAATCGAAAGATCTGATTATATAGGCTGGTAAGTATATACACTAAACATACTAATCAATATACTGAATTACAGGATAATTCAAAATAAAATATCCCATAATTAAATATCCCTTAATTTTTTGGAGCAGTGAATATATGACCTCCCTTTACACTTCAGCAGGTCACTTCTATAGTTCTCACGAGCTTAATCAGAAATGATCTTTTGGAAGGGTAGTAGCCAAGAAACAGGGAAGTCACACTAAATGCTAGGGGTGTCACGATACACATAGGAATATTCATTTTTTTTCGATACTGGGGTTTCAATACGATACGAGCTGTGAATCGAATACATTAAGATTTAAAAAAATTATTTACTGCGCCGTTTCTGAACCTGCACTACAGAGTTGCAGCCATCAACAGAGCAGAAAAGAGTTATGAGGCGTACTGTAGTTTCATACAACATCTAGTGACATGGTGT
>JAUZSV010221029.1:0-12545 GCA_034780495.1 Parotocinclus cesarpintoi
ATGCTTCGCATGCTGAGTACCTATACATTGTGTTGTAGATCGTTTTGAAAAACTTGGTTGCAAATTTATTTTTCAATAAACAAAGTACGAACTTTTACAACTTGAGCTTCTCCCTCTAACTGTTGTGGGATTGTGGTAGCCTAGCAGTTAAGGTACTGGACTCTGGACCAGAAGGTCCAGGTTCAAATTCAACATCTGCCAAGCTGCTACAGTTGGGTCCTTTAAGCAAGACTCTTAACCCGCAACTGCTTGGATTGTAAGATTGTATAAGTTGTAAGTCGCTCTGAATAATTGCGACTGCTAAATGCTGTAAATGTAACTTTCTTCAGCCACTTCCTTTTCATTTCTTATAGATATGAGTAATGGAAAAGAATAACAAAATGACGACTGAATGTGTGCGTAAGAGCAGCTCCTGTATGCTCAATACTTTGATCATTAAATATCAGTTTGCTCAAGTGGCGTGAATTCTTTTAGCTTCTACGGTTAAATATTTGAATGCAATCTAATTGTTTGCTCAGGCCACTTGTTTTGCTGGATGAGAAGCGGAACAAAATGTCTATTGCAGCATTGAGGAAGTCTGAAGATCGTTATCTGCTAATTGGTTTAATAGGTACTGTGTAGTCGTTGAGTTTGGGAAGTAAATGGAATGAGGTTTTTTTTTCAAACAGGTTTCTGTTTGCTAACATTTCATGCTATTTGTGGAAGAATGACTGTTTGCTTCCTCAAACTCATGTGCCTGTTCCCAGTTCTTAGGTGCCTTGTAGTACACTAATACAAAGGTCACAGTCGTTAATATGTTCAAATTTCTTTGACCATTTTCCCAAACAATACAGTGGAGCAGGTGAATACAAGTTCACAATGCACTGGGTGACCATCACAGGGTTATGTAACGGCACCACCTTAAATTCGCCCCCCAGATACTGTGGGGTCCAAAACCTGTACCTACAAACAGGAGTCCATTTTGAAAGCCTTTGGCTTTAAAACTGCACCTGTTCCCCTAGGTCACCGAATTGCAGTTCTTAGTTGGTTTTCGTTTACTCTAAGACCATACAAGCATCCCATGTTGTTAAGGACCAGTAAAACCCTATCCAGTGGCCACAGAGACTGTCTACCTATCCCATGGTGGTGACAAACACCAGTCCCACAATACATTTACATTTCTGTGATTTAGCACACGCTCTTCTCCAGTGTGACTTACAAGACATTCTTACATTCCTAGAAATTGTGGGTTAAGAAATTTGCACAAGGACCCAACAGTGCAACTTGGCAGAGGCCATCGGCCATTACCTTACCAGAGCCCATAAAATCACCTCATGTTTGTGACCAGCATACCAGTGTACAAAAGGCTGGACTGTGTCTACATAACCAAATGCTGTGAGTTGCTGCCATGGGATTGGCTAATATTTATAGATATTTGCATTAACAAGCAGTTAAACAGGTTTACCTAATATAATTGATGGCTATTTTCTATATTTTGTAGGACTGCCTGACAGGTTTAAAGAGGATCTGATTATTTGCCACCAACCCACATATTTAACTTAATTTATTCGGAGGTTCCTCTTATACTTGCGTTACGTGCATTTACGTATGTAGTCATGAACTGAACTTAAGCAATTCTAAGAGGAAAAGTGAGCAATTTTTTTTTCCAATTTAGGTGTGTAAAGCTTATTGAGACATAGATATCCTAACAGACCGATGCCTGTAATTAAAGCAAAAAGGTGACTATAAAGCATTAAATCATAGATAAATATGGAAAGAGCAGCACAGTGGATCAGTGGGTGGAGCGGTCTGGGTCCTTTCTGTGTGGAGTACCAATGTCCTCCCCGTGTCTGCATGGGTTTACTCCAGGTACCCTGGTTTCCTCCCACAGTCCAAAGACATGTGGGTTAGGTTAATTGGTGGCCCTTAGTGTATGACTGTGTGTGTGTGTGTGTGTGTGTGTGTGTGTGTGTGTGTGTGTGTGTGTGTGTGTGTGTGTGTGTGTGTGTGTGTGTGCACACCCGATGATGGATTGGCATCCCATCTAGTGTTGTTCCTGCCCTTGCGCCCAGAGTTGTTGGGTGGGCACCGGCTGGCCCGTGAACCTGTGTGGATTAAGCAGAAGATAAGGAAAGAATTAATGAATAAATATAGATATGTTAATGATATGATATAGATATGATAATAAATAATATAGATAAATATGTATAAATAATACTGGCAAAAGATTAGAATGGGTTCTGATTTCAAGTTGTAAAACTAAGAGGGACTATTTCAGAGGATTATAATCATTTGCCATAAGCACTGTGTATGGCATGAGTTATTCCCACCCTGTGTATCACAACCAGTCACATGAACCAGCAGATCACATGGCACATTGGGGACCACACTACTGTGAGGAATGCATTATTATGGCATTATTTATTATTATCTATAATCAGTTTCTCTCATTCCTGAAATTGGGGTAGCACTCTTTGACCAGGAGTATGCTATGTTTTTCGACAACATCTATTTCTAAATAGCAGTGACTCATGTTTGATCAACCCTGGTTGCAAAACTTACCATTAGGTAGACTGGCTGGGGCCTTGTAAAAATGTATTGCCATGTTCCTCCCAGCATTTTTGAGATAGGCTCTGGACATAGCATGACACTCACCTCTTTAAAGTGGCTACTTAAGGTAAATGAATGACTCCATCCCTTTTGTGTTCTGATATTTTTGATTCCATTTCCTTGAAAGCTGACTCATTGGGTCTATTCTCAGAAATGTAATTATGCTGGACAATTCCCTGCTGTACCCTGCACTGAACTGGCACCCGGTTTAGGGCGTACACTATTTCTGACAGTGTAGACTCTGGAGCCTTGGGGGGGAATGAAAAGTTTACAAGAATGGAAAGGTTGAGAAGAAATTGATATTCTTCATTACAGTCACATAAAACCGTTCAACGCTTTGCATGCTGTGAAACAGGGTGTTGCTCGAAATGGACATTACCATGACTAATGTTTATTTTAAGCAATAATATTGATTTATTATACTTTACTATACAGTAATTCTCATCATTATTCTCATTCTCATCTTTTTAAAAAGTTTTCCAATAAGAAAATCTCATTTCTTTCAACAGGTATTGCAAGGGTGTGCTCATACTAGTTTTCTGACATTCAGACGTTCATTTGATGTACCTAAGGCAGGGTTTTAATTTCTATTTAAATTTTTGGGACACATGGTGGTTGGGTGGGTAGCACCGCTGCCTCATAGCAAGAAGGTCCCGAGTTCAATCCCAGCGTGGAGCGGCCTGAGTGCTTTCTGTGTAGAGTCTACATGTCCACCTTTTGTGTGTGTGTGGGTTTACTCCGGTTTCCTCCCACAGTCCAAATATATGCATGTTCGGTTGAACACCACTGTTTTAGCGACGTCTACAAGGCGTCTGACAGACTGGCTGATCAAGGTGATCAAGGTGAGTATAATTGTTAAGCCCACTGATGTTAAAGAAAAACGGACATTGATCGGATGGCCGTTATATGATGCATACCTGTAAGAGTTTTTAATTGACACAGGTGTGGCACAGTATCAGAGTTGTCAGTTCAAATCTCAGCCTCACTAAGCTACCATTGCTATCTCCTTTAGGGGATGTTTAAAGAAAGGGGAACATCTATTTAAATATGTAGGACCTTGTAAATAATTCCAAAATAATCAGACCAAAGTTTGCAAAGTGTTGGGCAAAATAAAACGTATAGCTTAGATTGCAAGGTGAGTTGACTTTTGGACCAGTGAACTCTGTATAGGACTTTAAATATATATATATATATATATACAGTACTGTGCAAAAGTCTTAGGCCACCTTTAAATTTGTTTTGCTTTATCATAATATAGTGACCATATATAAAACATTTCTGAGGACTGGATCCAAAAATATGGAACTTGAATTCGTTGCTGTACAATACTCTATTCCGATGATCTTCTTTCAAATGTTAGTGAGCTTTTGCATATCTTAGGCTTTTTACTCTGTTATACTTTTGAAAAATTGGTTTCTTGGCTGCTAAACTTCCAAAAAGGGTCAGTTAGGCATCCTGATACTGCCCTCAGAGCTCCCAGGTACTGCTTAAAGAGAAAGTCACTCTAAATACTTGCCACTATAACCTATAAAAGCATACTACATATACATTTCCTGTAATTTCCGGTTGTATTTGAACAAAGAGTCAGATAAATAAATAATCTAATGGTGGCCTAAGACTTTTGCACAGTACTCTATATATATATACACATGTATATACGTGTGTGAGTATGTATATATATACACACATCATGCCTTATTATTTGAAATATACTGCTCACAAAATTTAGGGGATACTTAAAAATGAAATATCCCATAATTAAATATCTCCTAATTGTTGTGAGCAGTGTATATGTAGGCCAGTCAAACTTGTCCTGTACCCTTTGAAACTCAGTGTAATGTGCTTACAACGACAGTGATACTAGAATTTATCATTTAAAAATTATAAAGCACACTTGGGTATTGTTTGATAGACAAAATCTGCCTGCATCTGAGCTCACCATTGGCCCTGTACACCAGAACTGACTTGAAATAAAAGCCGAAGTATTTCATTAGCGGATCTCTCTCGCTTTGTACATAATCCGCCTGTTTATATAAGCAAACCATCAAGCTCATATTCATGCTCATTGTGCACTCTCATCTTGTGCAGTGAGTGTATTGAAGGCGTATCCAGTACGACTTGACTAACACATAACTATAAATTGTATGAAATCATTCATGTCATGGGTTATAATCGTGGATGTGGATTACGAGTGTACAAGCGGCGCATCATAAAGAGCTACTCAGGAGATAAATGGTGATTCATTTCATAGTTATGGAAGATTAGGTTTTATGTGGCATTCTATTGTGTTTTACTAATGATTTGTCTGCACTTCCTTTTTTACGAACGTCATCTGAACGTGATTCACTGAGATACATTTCATTTCAAAATCAGTTTGGTTTCGACATCAATTAAAAGACCTAGTCATTTATTAAATCCAAGTATCAAAACACATCCAGATTCAGACCGTCAAATCCTGCTGAACCTACCTATTATTCATCTTGGTTGCCAAATTCATATCTATTTAATACATTTCATTTATTTAATTGTTTATTATTAAACATCACATTTTACACTAATGGATTTTCACAACAGGCACAAAATTACATCAAAACTAGTCATACACACTTAAACCGGGCCAGTTTAGCGTAACCAGTTCAGTAACCCAGGTTTTTTTGGACTGCGTGAGGAAACCAGAGCACCCGGAAAAAATTAACACGGGGAGGACATGCAAGCTCTACACTGGCGGAGGCAGAGGTCTGGATCAAACTGGGAACACTGGAGCTGTGAAGTGACTGCACTACTGCACTACTGAATATAAACAGCACAACAGTGTGATATATAAGAGCATATTTTGCCTACATATACAGCTCACAAAAATTAGGATATATATCCAAATGAAATACCCTCATTTTTGTGTAGGTAAAAATATTCCTTATTTATCTAATAAATAATTATTAGTAAAATTATTCTGAGAGTTAGTGGAATAGCCCCAGACTGTGCTTATTGTGGTAACGATTTGGCTTCTATTACATAAATTACCAAGTTAACAATGAAGCAAACTGAGACTATGATTCCGTAATCAGAGTAAGTGGGGCACCTGCTAGCTGCTGACCTGTTAGATCTGTGTTTACAGTCAAGTGTGGTTGCTATGGTGGATTTCTGCAGGATTTCACATTATTACATGTCACAGATGGTGAATGGTGAGACTGACATGGTTACCTGTTTTTTTTTTTCATCTATGACTAGTATGAGCTATTTTTTTTAGCAGTTAGCTAAGATTCTTCTACTAAAAACAGAAAATCTGCAGGTTATTATTTCAGGAACACAGCCCACGAAAGACTATGAAATTTGTTGAGTTTATTTTTGTATTATTGTAGTTCATAAACATTGTTTATGAGCTAGAGACCGTGCACTGCTTAAAACATTATAGTAAGCAAAACATTTGACATATAGGTTTAAAATAAAAGATTAAAATTTTAATAGATATGTTGTTGTTAAAAAAGTAACAATGGAGCATTGTCTCAAAGCAGCTTTGCAGTTTTCTGATATCATCTGTTATCTACTGTTTTATTTAAGCCTAGGGCGACAGTGACAAGGAAAAAACTCCCTAAGCATTATAAAGAAGAAACCCGACCTCCTTGAGAGGCTTAGATGATAGAAGTTATCTAATTAATAAAATCATAGTAATAGTAGAAATAAACAGAAACAAAGTAAATATTAACAAAGTAAAATATCATATGTGAAAGAATAAATCAAAGGTAATGTAATATTCTGAAAAGTCAAATAAAAAAGAGATAGGTCAGATTAATAAAATAGCAAATAAAATAACACGCAAGTATGCATGTGTCAAAAACAGGATTAATGTTCAAATCATTGATGAGACTTGGTCGACATTTTACTCTTTGTGAATACAAATCTTAAGAAAAATACACTGCCTTGACAAAAATACACTCTCGAAATAAGTAAAACACTCCTTGCTAATACAAGAAGAATTAATATTAGAAACAAATGATACGAAAGAATAACAAAAAATAACTCGAACACCCTTTTGACTCAGAGATAATACCTAACAAACAATGTGTTTAACAATCTAAAGAATAAAATTGCCTTGGTTATCAGTGGCTTATCAGTGTTTTGGGGCTCGACCTTAAACTTTGTTGACCTCCTCGTGCATTCCTGACATTTCCATTGAGGTTTGTTGTAGCTTCTCCACTGCGTTCTTAATGTAATCCCATGAATTCCTAGCTTAAGTCTTAAGTAATGGAACTGTGCTGGCCATTTCATAACCTCCATTACCTCCTTCTCGAACCACTCCCTCACTCAACTTGTTTTTTTCTTGTTGGAATGTGTCCAAAACAGACAGTGGGATCAAGCAGCCTACCAGCCTAGCACCACTGTTGTCAAAAATTCCAATGCCTTTGGTTGGGACACCTTGTCAGTCAATAATCCGATCACAACAATGGTTTACAGTTGACAGAATACACATCCTCTTCAACTGTTTATGCCCTTTAAGAAAGCAGAGTATCGTTCTTATGAAACCTATTCAATGACCGTGCAAGCCACACTAACAACCACCTAACAACTGCATAAAACTCAACTACAGTCATGGTTGTTTCAATATTTACATTTACATTCAAAGATTCTCATCATTCATTCATCAGGCCAGACTTTTTCATTTCTTGTTCCTCGGATGTCCCTACTTAAGAATCTTCTAAGGAGGGAGGAAGAAAAATTAAAATAAATCTTTATTTTTAGCACTTTTTAATTTCTCAAGGAATATGTGGAATCGATACAAGAAAGGAGGAAGAAATACACATAATTTTTTATTTAAAAATAACATTTATTTAACCTACAATTAAATGAAAGTGAATCTGGAAAAAATTTAATGAACAGAAGAAAACCGTTGGCTCTCCACCGGAGGGCAGAAAAAGCTAAAAAATAATTTAAAAAAGGCTAAAAAATAATAATAAAAAATTTTTTTTGGCGAATTTCATCCATTGGTGCTGCGGCGGATTCGAGAAATAACAAAAAAATATGTTTTATATGTTTTTTTTCTGGGATCCGCGAAACAAGCAATAAAAAAGTCTGGCCTTAATAAGCAGTCAGGGAAAATGTGTGACGAGGTGAAAAGCTTTCATGGACGAAACAAAAAGAACTTTTTAGGTGTAAATCGTAGGGGTTATTTACGAGGAAGTTAAAATAAGAAGCTGATCTGATCTGTGAAACATGGTGGTGGTAGGATCACGGTTTAGATTTAAAGCCGCATTCTGATTTATAGCAGCAAATTTCAACTTAAATTCGAACGTCAGAACACGATGCAGTACGAGGACGACCCTAATCGCTTACAGGAGAATAAAGGGCGGGTTTTGGAACGGCCCAAGCCGAGGTCCGGACCTTAATCCAGTAGAAATGTTACAGAAGGACCTGAAGTGAGCAGATCATGTGATTTGTGTTTGGCTGATTATTCACTAGGATTGTTATACAGTTTTAAAACAGAACTGATTCTATAATATTATTAAAGTTGTGCACTGGGGTGTTTTGTTTACATTTCCTGCCCTGGCTCGGGGTGCACAAACTTTAAAGCAGATGATTATTTTTTTTTCGTTTAGAGGATTTAAAGGATAATATTAATTATCTCTAATTACACATTACACTTCATTATTAGTTCAATAAATCTGCAATAGTACTCACTATAAAGCTGCCGCGATTTCTCAGGGAGCCAAGAGCTGCTAATTTACACACACACACACACACACACACACACACACACACACACACACACACACACACACACACACACACACACACACACAGGCTCTCTCTCTCAAACACTCTCTCTTACACACACGCATACACAAATACACACACAGCGTCTCTCTCTCGCAAGCACACTCTCTCTTTCAAACAAACACACACACACACACACACACACACACACACAGACGAACACCTAACTGTGCATGTAAAAGAATAGTTTGGAGGCATTTTAAGCTAAACCAATTAAGTTTCTTTAGTATTTGTATTTGATCCAGTGACAGCTACACACGAGTTGCAAGAAGTATATACCATGTAAAAATGAAACTCATTAATAGCCAGCTTCTTTTGATATTAGAATTAGCGTCAGAACCAGCTAGCACAGAGTTAATTTGAGCTTTACTAACTATATTTTACTATTTTAATATTTTACTAAACGCTAGGCAAAGCAGAAGAGCTCACCTATGTGTACTGCTTACTGACGTTTGACTAATTCCACCTATTCCTAGCCCTCTATGTCTGCACGTCACATAACACACAGGTCAAAAGTCAAGAGGCCGCAAAGGACTTCAATTAGCGGGCACCCTAGGAGCGTCCGTTCTGGACGAGGCCACCCTTATTCCTGACCCCAGTTTGGTCTGATGGATTCATCAGAAACAAAGCAAAAAATTGCACAAACAATTCGTTCCCACCATTCTTATCCCACAGATAATCAGGCTTTATTAAGACCTGTGGGTAGTCTTTAACATGCAACATGCGCGGCATTGATATTCATGAGATATGTAAATATAATGAATGACTAATGAAGGCCTATTATAAAGACAGTAGCGGATCCCCATGAGAATGGAAATGGGGAAAAATAATAACATCCATGCCGCCTATTGTTTCGCACAAAGCTACCCAGAGAGAATGCTGCCAACAATTTGACCTTGTTTCGGTGTTATGTTAATCTAGTTCAATTAAGCGAAACCTTAATGCTAGTGAGGATTATATAAAGCAAGTTTGTGGGGTTTGGATGCACTCAGAGGGCCATTAGCCTGCCTTATGTCATAATTTGATGATTTAATTTGAAGAAATTATTCATTTGAGTTGTATGGGAGAGCACAAGTAAAGCTGAAAACTGCATTTTATGGCCAACATTGAAAATTCATCATAACGTCGTGGAGAATTATCGAAGAACAAAGAAGAATTGCAAAATGTGTACAAAGTAGGTATTTAAACTGTAAAAATATGCAAGTTTTGGTCATCTATATGCAAACTAAATACATATATGGTGTGGAAAATAGGAACCATTTACAGAATAGTCAGTGGCACCTATTAGCAACCAATAAGAGTGAGGGAAGCAAAGGGTTATTTCAGAATTTGTATGTCAGTTGCTCTTACTGTTATCATTGAGGAAACAAATGGCACCTGTGGAGTGTATAATGGGAAAAAAGACCTGCCTTAATTTGTCTTACCGTAATTCGAATTTAGGCCATGTGTTTTTTGCTCTATGGCTAAACCTTCCAAAAAGGTTTTAACAAATAAATCACTCAAGTATATATATATGTATATAATACGATATAATTAAAAAAACTAAAAAGTAAAAATAAAGTGGATATGAAATCATAACTTACTTTCTCAAAATAAGTTATTTTTGTTATTTACCCAGTAAATCAGATTCCACTGTATTACATTTCACATGTAGACCTTATGTGCATAAACACAATACATTTAATCTGGTGTCAAAAATAAATGGAATAACTCAACAAACTGAGCTTGTTATTAGATGAGATGAGATGTACATTTTGCACACTAAAACCTCACATTTAAATAAATAAATAAATATCTACATAGGGTATGATCCCCTGACAAACCTCCCCTCGTTGATCTCCCTAGACGATGATGCCTGAGCCAGCTAAAATGTACTGCCAGAGCCGAACACAGATCCCTGCAGTGATGGACTAGCATCTGAGGCCACTGTTCAGTCAATCATTACTTTATTAATAATAATAATTATTAGAATAATAAGAAGAAAAAGAACAAGAAGAAGAAGAAAAATAATAAGAAAAATTTTATTTATATATTATTATTGTTGTTGTTAATATTATTAATAAAAACAATAAGAAGAAGAAGACAAAGAAGAAGAAGAAAAAGAAAAAAAATAAGAAGAAAAATATTATATTATATTAAAAAAAATATTATATTATTATTATATATATTATTTTATAAATTATATAAAAATATTATTTATAAATTATTATATATTCTATATTATATTATATTATTATTTTTTTATTATTAGTATTTTATTATTATTATTATCATTATTATTATTATTATTATATCATTATGATGCATTACCTCATGGCCTGCAATAAATGATACATGGTTTGGGTGATACAGTTTGATAGATCATATAATTACATATAACTATTTATAGCTTTCAAACATAAAAATATAAATGTTTCAAACCTCTATATAGAACAAACACACTACGAAGTGTGCACTTGTGTTGA
This sequence comes from Parotocinclus cesarpintoi, assembly GCA_034780495.1. Taxonomy (NCBI): domain Eukaryota; kingdom Metazoa; phylum Chordata; class Actinopteri; order Siluriformes; family Loricariidae; genus Parotocinclus; species Parotocinclus cesarpintoi. Next base: position 10,824 of record JAUZSV010221029.1, read on the forward strand.
GTAGGGTTTTGATTATTACGTTTGTTTATTCTGTGTAAATGCTCTGATTACACTACATAACATTTATTAAACTCTTTAGAGTGTACCACTTTGTCATGTCATTATTTCTGGCGAATATAATGTTCATGGTTCAGTATCAGGGTTATCATAAGATGGCATTATGAATCCATCTCTAATTAATTTGTGGGGTTAAAATGAGTTTTTAACCAATTACCTAATTTTGCCCACATTTCATTCATTTGTTTATTATTGTTGGAATTCTCCCTAAAAGTATAGTTTTTAATAATTTGGCTCCACTGTTCTTTGTGCGAAACCTTGCGTGGATATCAGATTTAATTCAAATGTCTCCAAGCATCACAATATATTTCGAATACTCACACACTGTCATTGTTTTCTTTTGTCTTTGATCACCTGAGTATCTACCATGCATGCTCATTTCCCTGCTGACCCATATATTTGTCTACCCTCCTAAATTTCTATCAGTTTTACCATCTAAATACACAACCACCTGGTTTGTGCTTGTCTGCTTTCCCCCAGAAATGAATCTCTGCTGGCATTGACCAATAGCAACAGCTGTGGCATATAGCATTTCCCTAACACCACCAGCGGCTGGCCAGAGCTTGAAAGTGAACCCACCTGGACTATTGAGGTAAGCCAATCCCCCCACACACACACCCGTAAATACAGTGAAGCAACTAAGACGTTAGAGGATGATGGTGTGAACTCACCTTGACATCAGAGAAGAACATCTTGAGCATATTCGAGCTGGGGTACCTGGTGTAGAAGAACATGAGCTTGGCCTTCTTCAGGTGGTTGGGGGAAAGCCCTTCCTGGATGTGCAAATGAGTGGGTTAAGGAAAAGCAGCTAAGCCCCGAGCTGAGAGTAGTCAGGATTTGCTTGCCATTGTCATCATCATTACTCAAGGTGCCGCTCGGTCACGGCCAATAAACCACCACAGCAAAGCGAGTTTTACATGAGAAAGCCATTTCACAGGCAAAGTGAGCAACGTCTTTCCCTAAGCCCTAAGCCTCGGCCAGCCTCCTCCTTCAGATGTAAAAGAGTAATAGGTTGTTTGCATGGCACCTACAAATACAGTGCCCACAACTTAAAGAGAGGCACTCTTGATTAGCTCCAGATCTAAATAGCTTAATAGCTACAACTTTTTGCACTTTGCTTCAAAAATCAGATACATAATAGTACAAAACTCTTGGACAAACTTCTAATTTATGCATGTAATCCCAATAAACTTCTAATATGGCACCAGTTCAGGAAATCTGCCACTCTATTTCATGTGTGTAGACAACACTTTGGCCGAGTCGAACTACCAACTGACACACTAAGGAACTACCATCTAAAGATGTCACTTAGAAACCCCACAAAATGACTGTAAAATGACACATTTGTCATGTTAATATGCCTAATCCGAAAACATAAACAAGTCTTGTAAAGTATGCACACATTCAAAGATAATACAGATTCAGACAAACCATAAGTAGAGTACTTCACATAATTGAGGGAGAGAAAAGAAAAGAAATGAGAGGAAAAAAAAGAGCGAGGGGGTGTTTTGTTGGACGGAAAAGCGCATCTTTGTCTCACCCACCCTCTCTCACTCTCTCCCTCTTTCTCTCACCATCTGGTCTTGCTTTATGAGCACAAAGGCCAGAGAGAATGAAAGAGGGACAAGCTGCTCTTTTCTTTCGCGGCATTACTTCATTCAGCGC
>JAUZSV010221140.1:0-12545 GCA_034780495.1 Parotocinclus cesarpintoi
TGTTCCAATACTATCCTTAACCATATTCTTATGAACATACATATAAATAAATAAATATATATATATATATATATATATATATACACACACACACACACACACACACACACACATATATATATATATATATATATATAGTAACTGTTGTAAGACGCTCAGCTGCTGTTTCAGGGCAGTTGCGAATCGGAACAGTAATCCCAACAATTACAACTGAGAATGGAAGAACCAGAAGTATTGCGTAACTCAAAATTCGAAGCAGCAAACATGGATTCCTTAATTCATTGTACACAGCTCAAATAACAAATAAACCAAACCAAACCAAATATCAGGTCTAAAAAAAGAACGAGAGGTGGACTACCGACTCTAAGAGGTTGCACGAGCTTGTCCCTAGCAAATCTTAACCAAAACTGTGGAGTAAAAATAAGCACTGATCAAAACAGCATAATGGGAAAAACTGCGTGAATGTGTGCAAATCGAATGTAAAGAAAATGACCAACAACATACACAATAAAAGAATATAAGAAATACTTAAGAGCCACAGCACCAATCTACTATTAAATAAAAACAATAAAATGTGTCAATCCCATTCCTGCAGTTCGGATGTGATACCACTAACAGGACACCTGATACTGATCTGTTAAATATATCCTCACAGTAATAGAGCTGACTCTGTATGATTTTGTTGCCACGCTACGTCAGGTATGAGGATGACAGGCTTTAAGCCATGTTTATAGATTTGTGTGCAATCATTCATGACAGAAAATACATCAGTGGATTGGACCAGAAAGTGTCAAATCTGAACCATGGAAAATCCAGAACTTAAGACCAATATTACACTTCACATAATGCTCTGTTCCAAACCACGGCATCCCTATAAATGATAAAATACCCAATACTGGAAAATTGCCATGGTCTGGGCCCAGAAAAACCTATGATCCAAAGGGATAGGTAACAAGTAACCCTTTAATCAACATTTTTATTTGTTACAGTGTATAAATGTATGCAGAAATAATGAAACTAGTTAATAATTAACAACACTGGAACAATGCATAAAATCACACTTAGAGCTTATTTCTATAAATATATCTCGAGCACTGACTTTAGGTGCCAAAAGCAAAGTCATATTTCAGACCTCCTCAGAGGCTGCTAATGAGAGGCTGCTACTGTAGCACGAACCTGTAATCTCGGTTCATTTCTGAAACACTACAAACACTGACAGACTATAATGGCTCTTTCTGAAGAGCAGCTCGACACATAATGGCTAACGTGTTCGTGCATGTGAGATTTTATGCAAATATCCCGCTGCCTAAAACACAGCAGTCTCTAGCAATAAACAATTTGCATTTATTAGATTTATCTTGTCAGAGAAATGCCAGGGTAGCAATATCAAAAGCAACAGTTTACTTTCAGGACTGTCTGGCGTATCAGCACTTAATGGAATGCATAGATTCTGCTAAATTACTTTCTCCTCATATAGGACCTGTACAAAAGGCAACCGCATCCCCAGAGACAAAGAAATACTGCGGACCCTAAGTCAAGGAACAGTTAGCACTTCTACAAATCCTGAATGTGAAACAGCAAAAGCAAAACCAATTTAAATGACTAACAGCTAATCAAATGTCCATCTCTATCACCAATATGCAATTCATTAAGAAAGTTACGGTGGACTAAACTCGCTCTCAGGCAGTACAAAAATCATTGATTTATGCAGAAAGAGGGCATGTGCAAAATCAAACGCCCTGTTTCGACTTAAAATTGAGTGAAATGAATGAATAAGAAGCCAGTTAAACAGGCACTGCTAGTGTATCTGTAGGAATGATAAGATGCCTGCACAAGAGGTGGAGCGGAACAAAGTTTAATGAGCGTTCTAAGTGTTAATAATAAGATATTAGCTGTGTAAGAGCTACACAGAATCGTTTATTCAAAATCATTTGACAATAAATATTGTTAGGAGACGTACTGGGGCGTAGCGGGCAAAAAAATATTTAATCTCAAAATGCATTTTCTGAACTCTTTCTTTGTCCTTCTATTTTTTCCAAATGTACTGACAGCAAACAGAACAATACATTTAGTATAATAAATGTAATAGAATAATAGAATAAAAAAGTTTAGACAATATAAATTCAAATACAATATAAAAACATTTAGTACAGTACTGTGCTGTACAATACATGAATTTGTGTCTTTGCATTTACACTGCTCTCCAAAATTTCATTTTTAAGTATACCTTCATTTTTGTGAGCATAAAATTATACTTCAAACACTTACCAAAAACTGCAGGTTGCTGCCTTAATTTTTAATATTTACATTTATGGCATTTAGCGGATGCCCTTATCCAGAGCGACTTACAATTCATACAGTCTTACAATTCAAGCAATGATGGGTTAAGGACATTGCTCAGATCCAACTGTGGTAGCTTGGCAGAGGTGGGATTTGAACCATGGACCATCAGGTTCAGAGTCCAGTACCTTAATGGCCAGGCTACCACAGTTCTTCTTTGCAAGACTGCGGCTCGATCTCTCAGATTGCTGTATTGGTCTTTTCACTTGTTGCAATAAGAGCACTTGACTTGAATACTCTTTGAGATTACAGTCACAGTTTCATCACCTACACATTATGACTTACAACTCGACAGTGTATTGCAAGTCTTGCATGGCTGTTTGACACAAATATTTAGACTTCAGGAAGTCACATAAACCCAATACGTGTGGGCCCCCATTTGTGTCCAACACTTTCTATGGGTAAACACAACACGCAGCTATCATCGCAAAGAGAAAGGTCATGTTTGAAGACCACTGAGAACCCTGTCGCTCCACGAATGCCAATATGCACCAGTGAAGTTTCTGTAGTTAGATTCCAAGAGACCTGCACTATAATCCTAATACAAATTGATAAAGCTTTGCTTAAAGTTTTCTTCTTTTGATTCGGAAAGATTGAAAAGCTGTTAATATAACCCCAAAGCAATAAAATGTCATTCATATCCATGTCCACATCGACACACAGCCTAAGGTACCCTTTTCCGTTCCTTTCTGCAGGGATCCACTGTCAGACATAAGTACCAGCATTTACTGGGTCTCTGTCAAATGAAGCCAGAGTTCTATCACATCTCACAGCAGGATGAGACACAGAAGATGGGTCTGCTGGGACATGTTTCAGCTGGCAGGGTCACAAAAGGCGCATCAAAAAACGTACACGCACACACACATACACATGAAGACACGCACAGGGCATACGTAGAGATATAGACCTGTCCATCTCATCCATGTCACTGTTCTTCTCTCATTTTTTTTAACAATTACAAAAAGCTTCTACTTCTATTTTTTTTTTATTCCTCTAATGTTCAGCTTATACGTATTGCAAAAAGTGCTGGTACATTTTGCTCTTCTAGCTATAAAAGTCTAAATGTACCTAACAAAATTACTATACATACAGTTGACATACCCTTCAGAAATGTTTGTGTACACCACTATTGTAGCCTTTTTATGTTTTTTTAAATATGTAGTTGCTTTTTGGATCCAAATAAACTAATTATACATATAATGAATAGTCCAATTTCAATAATCTAAGGTCGTCATGAATGTGGATAAATTGTAATAAATATATATATATATAGTGATAAACAGTTTCCATGGCCACAGTCTCATTGTTCACACTTAAGTGAGATGGTAGGAAATGCCTGTGTTAAGCCTGCATGTACATGCCAAGCCAAAAAGTTTAACAACATTTCCAACAAGCCTGCAGCCCAAACTACACAACATACAATACAACAAGATCACAAGAAAACAAGTCAAGCAAAACAAATCCCAGATTTCCTGCAATTTATAAATCAATCAATCAATCATCCATCCATCCATCCGTTATTCTCCGCTTAATCCACACCGGGTCATGGGCCAGCCAGTGCCCACCCAGCAGCACTTGGTTTAAAGTCAGGAGCAACCCTAGATGGGGCTCCAATCCATCATAGAGCACACACACACAGCTACACACTGAGGGCCACTTAAGAAACACCAATTAACCTAACTTCCATGCTTGTTAAAGGAAACCGTAGTACCTATAGTAAACCCACGCAGACACGGGGAGGACATACGGACTCCACACAGAAAGGACCCAAGCTGCTCCACCCTGGGATTAAACCCAGGACCTTTTTGCTGTGAGACAGCGGTGCTACCCACGGAGCCACCGTGCTGCCTATCAATCAATCAATCAATCAATCAATAAATAGAAAAAAGATTAAACACATTTTAAAAAGCTGTTTCAGCGTGGGCAGAATCCCAAAACAGAAAATGCACTTGAACTATTTCCATATTAGTGTGAGACATTTTGCGCATTTCAAATGCCTCCTGTTGTACAAAGCAGTTCTTGACTCTCAGATAAAGGGATGACCGATCTGAGCTTATGTGTCAAAAAACAATAGGTCAAGGTCTGCTTGCTTTGGCTCTATATCTTACTCCATTTTTATCGTTCCATCTCCCACTGTTTGCCTTCATGTCAATTGAGCATTAAAGTGCAGACAGGATGAGATTTGCCAAACTAAAACAAGGATCTAATTTGGCTGTATACAAACAGTCCAGACTGCCCGAGAGTGCCGTCCATCACAGCTTTGCTTCACCAAAATCCATTTCCGTGTACTCTCCAGACATTTGTGGCATGCCTTATTTACTGACGCTCGCACTTACTCTATGCCACAGCAAATATTGTTGCTATAATGATGAGGAGGGACGACCACTATGTCAACTCAAGTCAGAAAGGACACTTACATTGGTGGCCATGCAAAATGTAGCATGCAAAGCGTCCAGATCAGATAGAAACAAAACCTCAATTTTCCAGGTAGAAGAGGTCTTTGACGTGTGTGTGTGCGTGTGTGTGTGTGTGTGTGTGTGTGTGTGTGTGTGTGTAACAGGGTTTCAAAAGGGCCTTGGAGAAAACAGACATGCATGCACAACCACCAGCACTTTTTGAAAGCTTTACTCGCCATCACTGCTACACTCTGTGAACAACCTATAGTTATGGGTTCGATTTGAAATGGTCCAAAATAATCTATACTCTACACAATATATACAGCACTCTTACACACAGGGAGGGCAGTACACAATTTTGCACACTTTCTCATATGCTTTTCTCATTACTGTGCGACAGTGGAATAAATCACAAACACACACTGTGACATCGCACAGGAGATAAAGCTGTCACATGACTTTTCTTACAACAAGCAAATACAATGAATGTCCAGAAAAGTTTACAGAAATTCCTGTTCTGCTTGGGAAACCTTTGGTCCTGGTGGCTGTAATAATAAATAATAAAGTGGCATGATAACGCACTGCTGTACTATACACTGTACTAATAACCTGCTGTACTATCCCATGTGCAAGATAATAACTGTACCAGTGTAGCAAGACATTATCAATTAACTCACTTGTCATACACCGAAGCAGCGTACACACAAAAGATCTCATTATCTGCTTTGTGAACCCATTTAGATAATAGCTAATAATCTCAAGCCAGCTCCAGTTCACTGAGATGGCCACACATTTGCGTGGCAGTGATGAACTTTAGTCGGGATAAGATTGAATTCCCTCCTTGCATTGAGTGCGATTAACTTATCCGCCCTTCGGTCTGCATTCTTCCATGGCGGCATTTTGCATCGCTGTCAGCCAATCAATAAGATATTATGGCCCCCAAACAGCACCTGAAATTAGGTTATCGTGGCACCTGCCAAGTCGGCAGTCTGCTAATCCCATTGGAAAGGTCCTAATGAGAACTGGAGCTGGGTGCAGAAGCACTTCACATGCATGCACACACACACACACACACACACACACACGTGTGCTGTTAACTTCAAAGTACATTACACAAAAACAGTCGATGCCTGAACCGCTTGTGAATTGCAGACAGGTGGAGATGGTCTGGTTTATTACTTGGGAACGGGATTAAAATCCATAAGGAATGAGCAACACGATGGTATGACATTTGTGCAAATATAAATACATTTATGAATTCAAGAAATATGAATAATTCATAGAAGCAAGCAGCTGACTAGAAATGTATTTAGTTACTTTTTAGTGGTAGCACAGTAACTAAACAGGCTACTCACATCTCCTGGTTACTCACATCTCCAAGGTACTGGTACAGTTAGAGTTTCCTAAGGGTGTAATTACACTATGCCCGGTTGCCTTGTGCTGTAGAGACCCAGTGGCACCCTCTGACTGGGTCATGCATCACCTGCAGATACAACTGGCTGTTTCACAGGGATCATGCCATGGCCCTGTAAAGGCGACTGGCATCTCTTCCATGGCATGATTACACCTGCATCCAGGAATAGGAATTCCAGGACATCCTTGTCCAGGAATAGGTGACGGACCACAAAATGTGGTTACAAGGTGAAACGTTCCAGTTGAACATGCTCCCACAGTTAGCTCCGGCAATGTAGTATGTAAAAATGTACATGTACAAATAACACACTTGCTGTTCTGTTTGTGTAAGCAGACTTGTAATAATTAATACCCATTACTGAACTGCACCACAGGCTAGCACTGTCCTGCTAATAGTTAAATAAAAGTAGTTTATTTTTAACTATGAGCTTTGTACTGGCCACGAGGAAAGTGGTTTGCTTTTAATGACCATCGCTTATCTAATATGAGATGGCTGTTGGCAAACAGTTGTGCCACGTGATAATGGGCAGAGCGGCTGCCATGCATGAAAGAGCAAGAGTTAAATCTGTTTCTCTTATACAGTACCCTTCAAGCCTAAGCTGTATCAGAAATACAGACATAGGACTGTCTTTTTCTTTGATACTTTCTAAAGGTGTGCAGGATGCAGTGGTTATTACTCTTGCTCTTCTTTCCCTCTCTGCTGCAGATTATATTATAGCAGACCTATTCATTTAAAACAATTATCACAGCAGTACCTGCATGCTTAATGAACATGCAACCGAAGGGTTGACTCTTCTTCTTTCTTAAGCAGCACTGTATTAGCTCTTTATGAAAACAGACTGCGTGAAATAACCCCATAACCTCACCATCTGATAAAAAACTCAAAACACTAACTTGGGATTAAGAAAAAGAACTTAATTAAAAGGTAAAAAACTTCTAAAGCAAGTGAAACTAGTGGTTTGGGATGCAGGAAACTGTAGTACTGTTGGATAAAATGTAAAAAAAATATCTTTAAACTGTCCTTTTCCTCCAAAATATAGCCTCAAAACTCATATGTTCCCATCGACAGACCTTAATCCTCAGCAGGCTTTATCAGAAGGGCCTGCTGAATGGCTTCAAGAGACAGCTTGAGATTTTCTATTAACCACTTCACTCCAGCAATCCAGAACTGCATCATGCACAGATATAAAAAAAATAACGCTGTGGGACCCTGGAGACCCTCGAACTAAACCTAGGGAGCTTATCAACAGCCTAATAAGTTGCCTCTCTACTGAAGGGAGACATGTCCTATCTGAGCCCTTCAGCCAAGATAGACTTCACAATCAGTTTTTATCGCAAATGGAAACCAGTCAACAGAAAAATCGCTCCATCACATTGCCACTGCAACAAGACACTATAATGCATGCTATGCAGAATGTGTTAGAAAGATGAATGAAGGAAGGTGGATGATATGAGTGCCTGTAATACAGGACGACTGCAGCTATATCATTAATACATTCATGAAAAGCACTTGTGTACACATTATACTGGTTACAAATTCAAGCCAGATTGTACTGTTAAATTGCATGTTTGCATAAATGTCCTTAACCACACTGTCAAACAAATACACAAACACGCCTGGATAAAAATATTAGGCCAAACCGTAAAATTGAGTTTTCAAAAAATCTGTTTCATTTAATGGCTTTAAACAGTTCATGAGTAGTTGAAAATTGTTTCCCAGTTAGTTTGTGTTTAGGGTTAGATTAAATATTCTCTACAGGGGTCACACCTGAACTATGATCAATCCTACACGAGCCTGGTGGACAGTGGCAGACGATCAACTAACAACTGTTCCCCCTCTGAGAAAGGCTACCGAGAAAAACAACAAAAGATATATTCGTTTGAGTTTCATATCATGGTTTTTCAATGAGCAAGAAGAAAGTAAGTGAATTTCTGTTTCCAGCTTTTTCCCCAAAACAGCTGGTGGCACCGATTTGTTTTCTTAGGTCTTGCTCATTTTATTTACTATTTTTTCCTAATTATGGGACACTAAAAGATGAGATCTTTGCTATTTAAGTTTTTTGCCCAGCAATGTACACAGACAGAAAAATGTGGTTTCCAAAGTTAAAATGTGCACAGCGTCATAAAATACACCTTTGATCCAAACGTGATATAAAATTTATGTTAAACTGTGTTCTGAAAAAACACTACATTAAACTAAAATAAATTAAATAAGCCCTAGAGGGATGTTTTGTCAAATTAAAAGGGTTTGAGCTGAAATCGCATCAACTGAAATCAGTGACAGTTAGACATTTTGCGTAATGCTTTGCAAGAATGTCTAAAAATACAGCAAATATTCTGGGATCTAAGCAGTGCTTTACTAACATTTACTACAGACAAATAAGGTCACATCTACATCCTTTAACCCACATACATCTGCATTTATTTCCATCTAATTACCAAGGGTCAATATGGGATCCACCACTTATCTTGATATTATGTAATACTCTAGCCCCAACCACAGACAATCAAATGGCTAATCTGATTTTAGAGGTAATTGAGAACAACAGGGAATAATCTGAAGTTGCAAATTAAACTGTCTAGTCGTAAAATCCTCCTTAACCATTGAGCAATCCTACCCTGTTTTATGACCATCGTGATGCCTTTCTCTGACAGATACAAAAAGACGTATTAAACACAGCATCCAGCAGATAAGACATCATCCAAAAAGATTTGTGCACTGTTTCTTCATCTACATTCCCTCCCATTCTGATCCTCCAGTGAAGGAACTGTAGTAGCATGCTATAATTAGCCCCTTTGATCTGTGATGGCTTGCAAAAGAGTTACCTACTCAAAAACTACCCTCATTTCCAAAAGCATAACATTTAAAGAGGAATGGAATAACATTGGGGTGGGGAAAGAGAGAAACAGACACTAAACCATTATATAAAGAGGTGGTGGAATGACTTCATACCATGAACTCCAATGACAACCCAATTTGTCTGTCAAAATCTAAAAAAAAAAAAGGAAACCTCAAGATTAGCTCGTCTGGAAAACTGTCGGAAACCTCATTTCTAAGGGTCAAAAAAGGCTTTGATCATTTTCACAGCTGTTTGGGGAAGGAGTTAGTCGACAGACACGTTCGTCACTCTTAAGACCCAACCTGAAACTACACATTACGTAGTTCAGCCTGCAGGCGTAGGGCTCGGGGATAAGAGTGGGCTCGCTCTTCTCTCTTTAACCCTTTTTTCCTTACGAAACCTGCTCTCTAATCTTTTGTTCCTCTAAAGACTATTACTCACCAACGGAGTATGACACATTACAGGTGCTGAGTATGGTATAGAAAGAAAATACGTAAACAGAGGAACAAATCTGACCTAAGAGCTATACCAATCAGCATAAGTCAGGATGAAACAAGAAGACAATGGAAGAGTAATCCAATGGCTTAAACGCAAAAAGCTGCCAAGTCTTGACTGTACATAACGTTAATGATAAACCTGAACAAACGTAGGCTAAAGCCCATTGCTTAGGAAAAGCAGTGCATGTTAAAAAAAGACTTTTGCCTAAAGATAACTAGGCTGTTTGATCGTACAAGCTCTTACAATAACACTGGAGGACAACGTTTGATTTCAGCCGCATGGTAGCCGCAACAGAGACGTAATGTTTCTTTTATATGGTTTGTTAGTATAACAAAAACAAAAGAAAATCTTACAAAGTACCAGAGTACACTCGCGTTACTTACACCAACATGCAACTCTCAAAATGAATGCTCCATATTTTTTCTCTATTTATCATGTTTATAACATATTACCACCGAGGACTGACAAGTGTTTTTGTAGAACACAGAACTGCAAGGATATTTTGTCCTTAAATATCCTGTCAGATGGGTAAATTAGCAAAAGCTTACTAACACAACCCTCCGTTTTAACACTGGCTTAAGCAGTAGTGCTCTAAAAAGCAAACTGAAGAGAGAGACATTATTGGATCACATATTACTTACATATTAGATCCAAGGTCAGGATCGAATGCTGGAGTGCCACCACTGCTGCACCACTATGACACCTCAATTATACTGCTATACAAAAATTAGGGGGTACTCCATTTATGGGATATTTAATTTTGAAGTAGTGTGAGAAGTATATATTCATTATGAATCATATACATGTATTTAATGCCAACTGATCTACCTTTATTTGCTTTAATATCATAGGTCTTAAGAATTATAATAAAATGATTTATAATTACAATAGAATAAATCAAATCAGTCTAATATACATATAATGCAAGCGCCCATCCGGCAACTCTGGGCACAAGGGCAGGAACAACCCCATATGGGGCACCAATCTATCATACGACACACACACACTAAATTCCACTTTAGAGACACAAATTAACCTAAAGCACATGTCTCTGAGCTGTGGGAGGAAACCGGAGTACCCGAAGTAAACCCATGCAGACACATGCAGACTCCACACAGAAAGGACCCAGGCCGCTCCACCCTGGGATTGAACCTGGGACCTTGTTGCTGTGAGGCAGCGGTGCTACCCACCGAACCACCGTGCTGCCCTTAATAGATACAACATTATGAATCACTGTATTGTACTGCACAAAATGTTAAGTAAAAATGTTAATATGAAGTCAAATTAATAATGATCATTCATCTTCAACAGGCTGTGTCAGAGTCATGTGAGAGGACGAGATAAGTGAACTGTAGTAGAATTTGAAATGTTGGAAATGCAGACATTTCAAAATCTTTAAGAATTTTTTTACTAGTACATAGTACAAAGTAAATAATGGTAAATCAACAGGAGATGGTATGTGACATTATGGTTGGAAAATGAGTTGAACTATAATACATTAACAATACACACAATAAACCCAACAGTTACCTAGACAAAACAAATGTAATATTCTTACACATGGACAACAGCTTTCACCACATAAACTTAGGGAAAGTGTGAGTGACTGAATTGCTCCAGTGTTTGGAGAGTTGGATAAAACTGCATTATAAAATCATAGAGTCCCGATGTGTTCTACATTCCTACAAAGGTTTCCAGCGCTAGTTGCTTGGGCAACATAATTACATATGGGGTGGCTGGGGTGAAGGGGGAAGAGGGGTCAGAAACCCACATTGAGGGTTTTTGAGTTTTGACACCATACCATTATGGTCCTGTTTGAACATCACACAGAATAAGCAGTCTAAGGGCTGTGGCACAGAGACCCACAGTGTCTCTCTGTCCTCTGGCCAAACCATCTTACCGCCAAGCCTCTTGTTTTTATACTTTGAAATCGAGCCATAGCAATGAACAGTGGTGATCATCTGCTTTCAGCGTGGCTGTTTTTAGCTCATCGACGTGCCAATACTCCTACTGCATCCTATCACAGCTTGGTATTTTTAAGTATAAGTTTATCATTTTTGCATATTATAATTTCAGTACGGCAAAGCTAACCGCATAACTGTCCACGGTCCATTTCAGACAAATTTCTAGTGCAGAATGACAAAAATGTTTTACATGCTGGATTACTGAATTTCCTTACACCAGGCTTTATTCCCAATTTAACTTCAGTATGGTTAAGTGCAAGCTTTTATGATATGCTGCAGAAACCAAACTGAGCAATAATTACACTGGTCACAAAAATTCTAAACGAATATGAAGAGGATCCCACAAGAACTGCTGCATAATTTGATCCTGTCCATGCCCTATCACTGTCAGTGTGTTTTGGCAGTCTTGGGTGACCATACACTCTACTGAACAGCCGATGTGGGGCACTCTCACCCAGTTTGACATGCTTCTGTTCGGCCCCATGAATACAGCACATGCTACTCATTTGCTTAATCAAACAACTGTCTTTGACTTTTCATTTGCTATTCTGATTAACGTTTAGTGAAATAAAAGCAAATGCTTCTTTTTTAATTGCTTCACATTCATAAAAAAAAATCCCCTAATTTTTGTGAGCAGTTTATTACACGATACACAGTGCAGCCCTTCCGTCTGACATTTATGAGTTTGCATGTGATGTGTTGATCACATTCAATGCATGTTGTCTTTATTTTCGAAATCTCAGTATTATTCAGGAACTTTTTTTTATTTATGAACAGGAGATAAAGGAGCTGGAACTTCACCTACTGTGGGGCAAATGCCAATGTCACACATTCTTCTTCAACTCAAAACAGCCAACCATTTTTTCCAAGCCACTGCCAGGTCGAATAGATTACAGCAAGAGGCTTGGTGACAGCTCCTAGGCATACTTGAAATGTGGTTGATACCTGAGATCCTTTCTGCAAACTCCTCTTAAGCTTTAGAATATATAGTTTATTAAGGAGTTCATCTAAATATCCAAGACTTAAAAAATGCAGTCTTTCATAAAAAGGGCAGCGCACTGAGTTCAAAAAGGGTTCTGACAAAAACATCTGCA
>JAUZSV010221247.1:0-12544 GCA_034780495.1 Parotocinclus cesarpintoi
TAAATTCCAGTCAACGTTTGAAGAACTTATCCAGTGTGATCTGACGCGTTCTCTTGACGGACTGCACTTGAACAGAACCAAGAAAGTGGTGGGCGTGTTCACCTCCCGCTGGTTTTGCTCTTGTCGACACAACTTTTCGGATTTCTTGACCTTTGATAAAAGCATAAATTCTCCCGGGGAGCCCAAAAATCCTCCCATAAATCGCTGATCTGCTTTGCATCCGCTCCAAGTGGCGACTTGTGGCTTCTTTTTCTAATTCGCTCTCACGTTCCTTGGTCTGATTAAGGGGAATTTTGATCAAAATAAGGGAATAACATTAAACGTATATAATAGGATATGTTTCGGTAGGATTTGATCGGAATAAGGGCCGATCCGATTAACAGGTGGTCCAGTTAAGCTGATTCGACTGTATTACTAACGATTACTACCATTACTTCACCTTAGGAACATTTAGCAATTCAGTACCTGATTTAGAAACTGATACATATCTAGGTGCCAATCCATTGTGAGCTTTAAAAGTTAGGACGAGAACCTTAAAATGAACTCTAAAAGAAAAGGGCCACGATGTCCTGACCATTTACATTTCGTCATTTAGCAGAAAGCTCCAGAAAGACTCCAAAACATTATGAGTCAAGGGCTTAACTGTGGCAGCTTGGCAGTGGTGGGGTTTCAACCAGATATTCTGATCTACAAACAAACACTATAAACTCCATTATAAGACAGTTGTTAGTTTAGGAGTGTTTCCCCAACCCTTCTTAAATTGTGCTTGTGACTGTGTTTTATAACCAACAGCAACCAGAGGGCAACAAATGCAGCGATTAGGTTCAGTTAGGATTCGCTGCGCTAGGAAACTCAATCATGTGTGTATGAGTGTGTGTGCCCTATGATGGATTGGTCTTGTTGTTCCTGCCTTGCTCCCTGTGCTGCCAGCTAGGCAACCGGCTTCCTTATGTCCCTGACTTGGATAAGTGGCTAACACAATAAATGACTGAATTAATAATGTTGGGAGAATTATCCTTTCATCATGATTTTTTTATTAGAGAACAGAGAGCTTGAGAAACAAAACCATATGGCAGCGACAGGCATAAAACATTACTCTCCCCACCCCCAAATATGCACTGCCCACTAAAATGAGGGGGCATTTCATTATGGGATGTTTCATACAGTGTATGTGAATACAATCTGGGTAAGACTGCAAAAGCTTATTAAAAGCTGACCATTAAATATATACAATAGTAAAGCTACTTGTTAATAACCTCTGTGCCAGGAGGTGGAACCAAAGCTGTGGATTGACTTACTTTTTTTCGGCGACGAGAGTAATCTGTTCAGAGCGGCCCTCATTGTTGGACCTAATCTCCAGCCGCAGAATGAACTTCTCAGCCTGCTCCTCTTGAACCTCAATGTTCTCCAGAACAGCATAGTCGAACACCAAATAGCTCTCTTCACTACACAGACACAGATAATTGTTTTTCTATCACTTTGAGCCACCTTAACGTAAAAAGTCAATTTAGTACTGGATTGCTGAGCAGAATAGGACTCATCAGTTCCCTACAGGCACATTTCCTATAATGCCCAGCACCTTTCCAAAAGTTGAGAAGTTAATGTGATCAAATCTTTAGTTTTTTGTTACACAAAGTCAAGCACTGCTGCGGACAAGACAATGATAGCTCATAGTGTTTTGGCTAACCATTATCATATAAGCTATGAAAAAGTAGGCATACACATTAGACCATTAAATTATTGTTTCAGGTACATTAGTATGAAGAAAACAATGCATTTACTAAAATTTGACTTTGTTAATTTGATCTTTAGAGTACAAGTGTTTGTGTTACCAGGTTTATTTTATGCACAGTTATAAACTCATATGACTGACTGGAAAGCAAAGGGGTACCAGCTGTACCCCTGTAATTTCTCTGAGCACCAGTACAAAAAGCAGTCCAGTAATTCCATTATTGTACACTTTCCATTGACTTGTCACTGCATATAAACAGAAGAATGAGCAGAAATTCCTATAAATAAAAAATAAATAAATAAAAACCTCCCTAGCCCTTTGAGGACAAAGGGACATCTTTGTCCCAAACTTTTAAATGGACGCCAAATGCGATTAAAGCAAAATAGAAAACTCAAACATACTTCTTTTTCCTGGTGATGATGAGCACGTCATTGAAGAGGAATAGGTAGTAGCTCTTGTGACTGAAGGCTTTCCGGAAGATACCGTGTTCCTCCACGTACACCGCCAGTTCGCCTCTCTTCAGGAGCCAACGTGAGGACGAGATTAATGGAAATGGCTAATGGTGCATATAGACAAACATACAGAGGGAAAAGCTTAAGTGAAAATATGATTCTGTCTCATTTCTGTGTTAATTATGTCTTTTTGCTCGGATTATTTTGTCATTGTGTTACTCCTACAGATATTGGTCAGCATTTGCAATGTCAACAATGGACTATGCTGTACACAATTGCATTTATTCCCAAAGGTTTTGGTTCAGATCCATAAATATTTATGAAGGTATTCATATAGCAAACTTTAAATTGTCCAGTGTTATTTATGGAAAATGCATTTATTTGACAGTGCCATAAAGAAGAAATTAATTTGATTCTGGTTTGCTCAGACCCATCAGTGTACAATCAGAGACCTTGATCTTTCCAAAGTCCATCTGTTTCTGGATGGTGTACATCTGCTCAGTCCGCTCCATCCTCCGGGCTCCGTCATTACAGCTCTTCACCAGCTAAGCAATAAATATAGGTTAAATCATATAAATATACAATCATAAAATTGTAATTATTAAAGTAATTAGGTGGGAAAACCAATAACTAAAACTATTTCAAACTTAAAATGTAGAAAATAAGTGTTTTGAATGACAGGTGTGACTGACAGTAACTTGAATGTGGTGGCCTAGTGTTTAAGGTGCTAGACTATTTACCAGAAGGTCCAGGGTTCAAATCCCACCTCTGCCACAACTGGGTTCCTGAGCAAGGCCCTTAACCCACAATTGCTTTGATTGTAATACTGTATTAATTGTAAGTCGCTCTGGATAAAGCGTAATTAACGAATAAGTCGTCTGCTAAATGACATAAATGTAAATGTAGAACGTCTTCCTGTTTGCATGTTGATCTATCATTCGTTTTTTTCTTCTGTCTACGGAGTCTTTGGTTCTTCTTTTGTGAAAACTATTGTGGCATATAATTTTTTTGTTCTATTATGAACATGATTATAGCCATTGAACATTGTAAAAAGATTGTTTAAATATGCCATGGGTGTCTCAACCATTCAGAAGAACATCACGTTTAAGCTTCCGTTTATACATGTATGTGCAGATTCTGCACATAAAAAATTGCAGCAGCATTACAAAAGATCAAGAACAGTTAACGAATGTGAGCCTCTGAACCTTGTTTCAACATGTCTGCAGCAGCATGACTGTAAGATATAGCACGGAACGTGTTTAACACCCAGCTGTAAATTCAGTAGCAACATTGTTTGCTTAGGTGGTCGTAACACAACACTGTTTGACATGAATATTTTAAAAGAGTACCTAAATAAAAACTACTTAAGCAAATATAGACAATTGACACACCTTATTTGAGACTTCACTCGATTGAAGTATTAATACCTCAAAAAACTTTAGGTGAAGATAAGCAAGTTACCATTTTTTATTGTGTGATTGTGTTGGTTTACTGTCATGCTGTTACATCAGTAATAAAAATTTGAAAGTGAAGCATCTAAGAGTTTAAAATTGGATTTCTATCCATCCATCCATCCATCCATCCATCTCTTCTGCTTAATCTACACGGGGTCATGGCCCACCCGTCAACGTTGGGCGCAAGGGCAGGAACAACCCTAGATGGGCGCACACACACACACCCAGTCACATACTAAGGGCCACTTTAGAGACACCAATTAACCTAACACACTTGTCTGTACATTTTGGACTGTGGGAAGAAGCCGGAGACACAGGGACGACATGCAGACTCAATCCAGAACCCAGGTTGCTCCACACTGGGATTGAACCCGGGACCTGCAACCCACCGAGCCATCGTGCTGCCAGATTTGTGTCTAATTGTTTTTATTTTTTAAGATAATATTTCTATTAGCCATTACAACTTGGCTTCAGTTAAAGACAACGAGTGCCGAAATAAATGCAGAAATGCGATGTGAGCAGTCTCAGGTCTCTGTACCTTACTGATGGCTTTAAATGCCCAGCGAGCTGCATAGTAATCCGTCGTTTGCTTTGGTGTCTTTTGACAGATGGTCTGCATGAGTGCATAGACAATAAAGAAACATTAGTAGCAATGCTGAACAACAGGATACAAGGCGTGCTCAAGTTGTATCAGGCTTTTCTAGAAAAGCCAATCAGAAATAACAGCACAGGCGAGTCTGTGGAAGAGTAAATGTGTGTGTGTCTGACTCACGTCCATAAGCAGAGGCAATCGGGTGACTCTCTGCATGGGCAGAATGAGGAAGGAAATCATGGGAAGCCCTCCACACTCAGGACTGGTCTCAATCTTTTTCAGCACCTCCTTAAAGGCAGTATTACTCGCACTGCAACACAGAGGTAACTGGGTATCACATTTAAGCTGGTTGGAAAAGTGTGGGTTTATTGCAGAATTGTCATACACAACTCATCCAGCCCAAATACATTTCTGTTACAATTCCATTAAACACGGACATAGTATGTGCTACGTACTGCCACTTATTTACATTTACTGTTTACAAATCTGTGCCAGCTGAGGTCTAAACAGTCAAAGTTTGTTTATTTATTATTTACATAGCGTTTTTTACAATGGTGCATTGTCTCAAAGCAGCTTTACAATCTTATATTATCTTAAAAGACCAATCCCAAAGTGAGCAAGCCTAGGGCGACAGTGGAAAAGAAAAACTCCCTGATTGTAGAAGGAAGAAACCTTGGGCGGATCATGACTCAAAAAGGGACCAATCCTCCATGGGTGTCTTAGATGAGTAGTATTTGTTAGGTTTGTCTTAATAGTAAAATGAAGTAAAAAGTCATATTAAATTAAATAATGTAAGGATTCAAAACACACCTTTAAAGGCGATTCACTGCATCGTGTAGCCAGGCAGGCCAGACTACTGCACAGCGTGCACATACCAAGCTAGTGTTCTACCCAAAAGCGCAAAAAAAAAAGTTTTCAACTGCACCAAGTGACAAAATCCGGACACAACCAGCCTCGCACTCTCAGTCGTTAGATTCAATTGCTCACTCATAAGAAGGTGGTTTCACTTACAAATAAATAAATAGAAAAGCAATTCATTATGTTGATATTTTCTTTAGTCTTTTTCCATTTAAATCATTCATAAGCAATGAATATCTTATTAATAAGAGCAAGCTAGTACAATACAAGACTTTTGCAAACATATTTTTGAAGGTTCCAAAGTATCCTCTTATTATTACTATCATCAAGACCATAGAACCTAGTGGTGTGCGATACTGACAATAATGATATGAAATCTTAATATTTTCGATCATATCGCCAGATTACCAGATGATATTTGATATATTGATTTTTGAGTGCAGTGACATTTCCTAAGTTGGAACTGGCTTCACACTGTAGCAGTGTACATTGACTAACTGTAAAACTACAAAATCTAAATTTAGCCATTAAAATTCTGTGTCCTTTTCTCTTTGATGTGTTATTTTTATGTTGCCACATTTCAATGACATTACTCTAATTCTAATCCTATTTTTACGTGTACTTATTTTATCTGAGGATTACACACTTAAAAAGGCATTAACCAGGATTGCTTACAGTAGTTTTTGCAGCGTCCTCTGCTGGAAGGTCTCGTTGGAGCAATATACAATGTATGGATCAAAGTGATTGGTAGCATGATCCTGGACTATATCACTGATATCCTTAATGACAGGATGTCGATGGTGACGCCGTTCGAGATCTTCAAAAAAGCTAAGACATGGAAAAAAAAGTGAAAGCTTAGCAATGAGTAGATTAAAAAGCCACACCTGTGATTATTTTGTAAACACCATGATTCACAATTTACAGCTGCTTCCATTTTCTTTGCCTATATGGCAACACCCAAACTGAGAAAAACAGCTTTAAGGGTCCCTGCCACTGGCCACAGCACTCAATCTGAAACACCCAGATCTGTGCCTAAAGGCATAATTGACAATACATCTATTGCTTGGCTTGGAACAGTGCCAAATACAATTTTCAAACCTTGTGAAGTAATAATGCTTTGAAATAATGAGACAAATAAAAGCAAATGGATTTTTTTTTTTTTTTACAAATTCAGCAAACTGTAAACAACTAAAGACAATCAATGTTGGACATGACCACCCTCAATTCTCAATATACAGTACAGTTTTATAAGGAGATCAATGAGCATGTTGTTAAACAACATGCAAATCTGCCACAGTACTACTGCAATGAACTTGCTATTTGAAAGCTAGTACATAACTAGCTCTTTTTTAAAACAGCATACAAACATTTCCTCTTACAGTTTATGAAATGTGTTGACCTAAAAATCCATGAGTTTGGCTACTGACACAAATGCTATGAGCAAACATTTAGGAGAATTGACATTAGGAAGATTTTACACAGTAATATAGTTTCTCTGTTCTGGCAGCATAAAATAAAAGTATTTTTGAAGCAAATCTAGGTCATGTTTCTCAGTAAGCTGCATTGCATTCTGAAGACCCTGATTTTTAGAAACCTGACTTCTATGGTAAATAAGTTACTAAACCAGTTTCACAAGTTTAGACACAACCTTCCTATGGAAGAACAGCGTGAATGCAAGAATGAAAAACATGTTAGAACAGAGACTTGACACACTGGGCACAGGCATGGGAACCTCCTGAAGATGGTTGTAACTAAAGCCGTTACAACAAATGTTATTTTCCACATATATACTACAAACTGTATGCAGTCTTTGATATGTCAGTATTGTTCAACTGTCAATTTAAACATAAATTAATTGTTATGCTTACTTCACTGAGCTTTGTTCAATAGATACAATAGGTGCACTTCTACTACTGTTCTACCATCAATAGTGCAACATGTCACCTACAATAGTGTGTTCTGTGAGGAGTTTCACTGGCCTACCGTTGGCTGATTTTCTGAATAACGGAGATGTTGGAGAACAGGTGATGGTGTTCAGTTGTGTTCATGGTCGCTCTTAAACTCTCGCTAGATTTGAAATGGCGTACCAAGATGCTCAAGCTGTGCTGGTAGGAGAACTCAGACGTCATAATCTCAAACATAGCCTATGTGGATGCACAGATAGAAGATAAAAGGAAAGATTTCTTTATTTTGGATATTAATTCCTCTGTATATTGCATGGTTGGCATATCAGTAATGCATACACACAGAGCACACACTGATGACCCCCTCATGAAAAATTAGGTTTCAAATAGGTGCCAAGTGTGGATCAACAATGGTATTGACTAGTGTGGCACTAAAAATTACTTTGGCTAAACCAAAAATCTTTGTTTTTTTTGATACCTCACATGAAGAGTGATTACAAAGGGCTTGTCTCTATGAATACACGAATGATATCACTGCTACAAAAAAGTAATGTGGCGGTATTAAATTAGCATAGTAACATTTGCTTTCTCATTTTTACCACCAGATCATTCAGTTATTTCTGAACTGCTAAAAATGCGAGTAAAAATTATTTTACTCTTACCCTCCCAAAGACAGCCCTCACCCAGCCCTTGAGCCAATAGCGAGCATTTGATGTATGTGCTAACATGAGACAAGTGACATACTAGATGCAGAATTTTAAATACCATTCAGGTCTAGTTTTACTCAAGTGAAAAAAAGGCCCAGTTTTATTATATATTCCAACCTAAAGCACAGGTGTACAGAATATCAGGAAACACTAAATAAAAATTAAACAAAAGGTTAAAGGGTAAGAGAATAAGGAATATGAATATGGTGACAGGGTGTGGCGTTGTTGTGTGCACAAGGTGGACCTTGCTGTTTACACAGAAGTGAGATTACATTCAGACAGCAGAAGCTTTAAAGCCAGTTGAACTGAATTCTTTCCTAACTTAAATGTCTCATCAATACGAAAACGAAACTTGCTAGTACTGGTTACATAAAGTACTAATGCACTATTCACTTTTATACCATATTACAGTTTCTGTGTTTCTTCTCTAATACAGAAGTGGTTCCCAGTAACCTACACAACAGTTTGTGAACTGGTCTGAAACAATAATAGCCATTTTGACCTAATGTACTTCAGGTGATATTGGAATGTGACCTGCTGGAATGTTGGAATCCAGACAGGCATACAAAGCTAATAACTATGGATAAAAGGATAAAACAGATAACCAAATAAACATCTAATGCCAGACTGGTCCCACAACTGCAGAACAGATGTGCTAAAAAAAATCAGCTTACAATTTCACCAGGTTCAACCACAAGTATAGGGGGAATCCCAGAGTTGACCTGTGTAGAAGCAGTGTACAGCAGTGCAGGTACTTTAGAACTGTTTAATATCACCTTAACCCCAAACAAGGGGAATCGTTTAAGAAAATAAGCGATGAGCTCTTGCGATGAGGAAATTAATAAAGGCAATGGTTCTTTTTCACACAACATTTTTTAAAATTTTTTCGACTTATGGCTAAAAAAAGCATTACAACTGGTTGGTAAACCTTCTGAAGTACATTATTCCCCAGGAAATTATTAACCTTTCTAAGAGCCAATGACTACTTCATGGTAAACAATAATAGAAATAGGCCTGCTGACTCAATGATTCATATGACTGTATGATAGTACTAGTTCTCTTGTCAGCATTTACCTCTTGCCTCTTGCGCTCCTCAGGTGAAATATTATCCAGAATGCCCATCTCTTGCACCTGTACCACACGATACAATAAGAAAATGTATGAACCAGAGCAATGTAAGAAACCGCAGGCGATACTCTGAGGCAGAGAGGTTGTTGTGGTCAGTTTTGTTACAAATCTCACAGCAACTAAGCCACAAGTACAATCAATAAAGTGAAGGACTTTCAATTTTCTTTTAAATTAGTCAAACTTTAAAAAAGTCCAGTGTTAAGTCAAGTTAGTGTACTGTAGAATATTCCAGAATAACTGTCCCCATATTAAGTCATTCATATTTGAATAAGTAATAAAATAGCATGATCCAATTACTTTTACTAAAGTCTAGTACACACCACACAGCTCTTAAATTACAGAATGCCTGCTCACTTAACACAATGCTAAGCCTCTTTATTAGAACATAACCAGATTATGTAAGAAAATCGTATGCAGTATTTAACAATTTAACAACAGAATAAAATCAGAACAAAACTACTTCAGTAGGCTACAGTGGCTCCGAAATTTATCAGGAATGGTCTTGCTGGAAGAGTAGCAGCACTTTTTCAGAATTAAAACTGGATGAAAGGCTAAGATATGCTAAAAAAAAAAAAAAAAAAAAAAAAAAATCCTCAATAACGTTGCATATGGACATTACACAATTGCCAATTAATCTAATGGTACGATAAGACTTTTGCACTGTTCTGTAAATATTAACCAAACTGTATCCTGTATGAATGTAACATGGTTTTACGAACATATTTTATTTTTAAAAAATCATCTGTATAATTATTGCCTGACCTATTCAACATCCATCACTCATGTCTATTTGCATCACCCCGCTGTAACTTCACTCTGCTGTTCACCCCATCTCCTCACCTGTGGAAGCTGGCTCCATGTCATGTATGCTGCCTTGTAGTTTTTCACCACAATGCCCTGATCCTGTCCCAGTGACTGGGTGTCATCGTCGTCTGGACCCAGGCTGCTGGACTGTAGACCTCGTTCTTTGATCTCTTGGTATAACCGTGGATCTGTGGCATGATAACTATGATCACGAATTTCATACTTGCCTACTGGTTAAAGTAATACTACAAACATCTTTTGAAGAAAAAAAATATGGAATGATAATATTTGCTTTTTCTAAATATGTCAAATCATCACATGCATTTTTGGGTCTGCTATTTGTAGACGGTTATGGCAATCTTACTAGTTTTTAAGAAATTCCTTTGCAGATTTATCATTGTGTTCTACTATTACTGCAAGCAATAAATGTGCGACTTTTGAGTTTTACTGCACAACCATTGTTGGAGCATGCTTAGACTCATACCATCCTTAAAGGATCCACTATGCTTCTGGTTCCGCTTTCTAGTCAGTGTTTTCTGAAAGATAGAGAGAAAAAGAAATTACGTGAACTTGTACTGTTCTTATCCATCTGGAATGTGCGGGGCTTCATGGCAGATTACAATAACAGATGCATTCTAAAGACAAGGTTTAAGTTATTTGGTTCCTGTAAATTGCCCTCAGCGAGAGTTTGTCTGTCTAGTATCGTTAAAACCTTGCTCCCGTCTCGAATAGCTATTGAGGTTGATGTGACAAACAAAACAAAAACATATGTTGGGAGTTCGCATGATGAAACAGTTGGAGGTTAAGAGCCTTGCTCAAAGACTAAACAGTGGCTTGGCAGCACTGTGCCAACACGGCCCTGAAGATAGGCTAAAGGCTATAGGCAATTTGTTTGTTACATTAAAATAAAGAGCATACCAAACACAATCAAGTTCATCCACAGTTGTGCATCAGAAGACCATTCTTTAATCTTAAAGAACAAAGCCCAACCTCTTTACAACAGCTAAACACTCTTTAGTGTTTTCACTTACTCTAACATCTCAGCTTTGCAACCAATTTCCCACAACAAGACTGTATCACCTCTTCTCAAGCTATGAATCCTATCACAACTCGCAGGAAGTTTTATCATCCTCAAGCAACACCATTTGCAGGAGCCTAAAGTAATGACCCACTTAAACAATCAGGGTAATTAATTTTTGTACAGGGTGTATAGTGTGATTAAAACTACCCTCTCAATGCAAGAAAATCTTAAAAATATTGTGGACCACACAAACACGTATGGTTAGTTGGGTTACTAAGAGGTATGCGTCCCCTTTATGGATAAAATTATCCTTATCTTTGTTGTTATTTTATCTATTTATGTTATTAAGAGCATATATACACAGTAGATATAAACATTTTTATTGAGCAACGATCAAATTACATACAGCAAATGCTACTCATCCGTTTATAACAAAGACTTGGTGCCCAAAGGCATCTACTTTCTTATTCTAGTGACTGGTCCTAAGAATGTTTTTTTTTATTATACAGCCAACAGCAGGTGGTTCAGTCAGAATGACTCCATACTTTTACCCTATCTGTATGCTTGACCTACACCAGATCAGCAGGTCAGCCTGTGTTTTTATCAGGCAGATGTTCTACAGTACATGCATATTAGGCTTCACAAGGAATAGCTGATGATTAATGCTAATAATTATATTCTACAAAAACAATGATCCCAGGGATTACCAGAGACGAGTCTTCCCACATGTGAGAGTTAAGGAATGCAGATTGACCTGTACATCTTGTTTTCCAAAGATCAAAAGTAAAATTACCACTGAACTAAACCTTTGAGTAGGTATTATGCCTAAACTCAGTTTTTCCAAATGGAAATTTATGCTAGTATGCTATGCATTAAGGGTTATTTTTAATGAAATAAAGATTTACTAGTCTACTGATCATAAAGCACACGGTTTGGATTTGTCAAAAACTGAAGCAGAACTACAACATTAAATTATAATATTTGTATTTTATTGAATTAAAAAATATATTGGAGATCAACTTGTCTATCATAATCTCACTTTTTCATCAAGCAAAATATTTTGGGGAAAAAAAACAAAAACAAACAAAAAAAACAAAACAACTGTTGTCCAATGTAACAGCACCTGCAGACTAAGTGACCACAAGACAGGGGAAAATTATCAGCTAACATGTTGGCAAAGTTCACTACACTGCTCACAAAATTAGGGAAAAGTCCATTTTAAAAGATCCCCTAATCTTTGTGAGCAGCATATGATAATGGCTAATTGAACCACAGCTACTTCTGTACTACTGATGTTTTCTATGCTAATTGGATAGCCATATGCTTATTTATATACAACTGTTGAGTTGGAATTATGAAGCCTGAACCACCAGCAAGGAGGATACAGGGGTATATTGTAAGTGTTTAAAAATGATGTCTCAATTCATATACAATTTGAGAAAAATTTTAAGTAAAGCTTAATATATCTCACTGTATTTACACATACAGTCTAAAATTGAGTTACCTTTTGTCCTTTGCTGGAAGCGGGTTCAGAAGTGGTCGATTTCTCGTCAATAACCGGCAGCAGATCATGTTTAGAAATGAATTCGGTATCGACACTGGTAACAGCAGCTCGGTATGACTTGTTCCTGCGGTTTCTGCGCATGAAGCCGCCTTCATCACCATCATAGTCCTCCCAGGATACATCAGGCTCATGTGAAAAGTGCTGGGTGTTCTTCTGGGTTTCCAGGGCCACTGGCAGTGTGACCACTGTAGTGTGGTGGCGATTCTTTGGGCGGCTGCTGACAGCCAAGTTCTTGGGGATGAGTTGCTGGGTTCCACGCTTCCGAGCTGCATCGCTCTGGGTGCTAAGGACGACCGGGGATCGAGTTGGCTGCTCGGGTACAGCGAGG
>JAUZSV010221352.1:0-12541 GCA_034780495.1 Parotocinclus cesarpintoi
GTGTGTGTGTGTGTGTGTGTGTGTGTGTGTGTGTGTGTGTGTGTGTGTGTGTGTGTGTGTGTGTGTGTATGCATACAGTGCTTGTTTGTGTATATAATCTATGCTTATTATTGGGTATACATTGATAGGAGTGGATAGACCCACTTTTGCCTTCAGAACTCTTCGTGCCATAGATTCACCAAGGTGTTTGAAATTATCCTCAGAGAGTTTTGTCCATATTGACACACAGCCAAAAAAAATGCCCACACCAAAGCAACAGCACCAGCCTGAACCACAAATATGAGTCATGCTATAGATCCATGCTATCATGCTGTTTACTCCAAATGTTTTTCTGTACATAAAATCTAAACTGAAGATTACATTTATTATAGTATAAATTTAAGATACGTTTAGGAATAGTCTTTATTGTTTTCAGAGAGTCGTCTCTTTTTGGTGACGGTTGAAACCTTCTGTAACACAACCAGCATATTGACTGTTTCTACTGTTGCTAAAAGATATAAAGACGAAAAACTCTCTCTATATATACTATTGTACTTAGGGAAACCTAAAAGGAAGTAGCTTTGTTTCTGTAGCTACAGTTTGAATTATTTTGTTAGCAGTGTAGCTATAGTGCCAAGCCACTGTAGAATGTTTTGTATAACAAGAGCCCATAGATTTATATCAAAGATGTATCAGAGGAAAACAGAATTTTAGAATCACAGATCGTGTCGCTTTTGCTCTTCTCTAGTAACAGAATGTATTGCATGTGTATTACTTTCTCAGTTCAAATAAGAGTTTGTTTTCAAGTGAGAGACAGATTTGTTAGTCAAATCAGTGTTTTGGCCCCAAGTGAGGACAGCTGTCAGTGCAGGATGCATGATAATGACAAATATCTTGGTCTTTTACACTTTCCAGAAACTCTCGTTCATGACCCAGTCATTTTCCTGTGCTTGTTTCTGAGATATCCCTAATCTTCCTTTCTCTCATGTGCATGTTTACTTAAATTTTACTAGTGACCATTTGTCTGTAGAACATTAACCTAAATAATAATTTATTCAAGATAATAATAATAATAATAATAATAATAATCATCATCACAAGCTAAGAAACAAATAATGACAACCTTATACCAAACAACTTTAAAGCGATTTCACATACACTGACACATTTCCAATGTTGGAATAAAATCATGAGTCTTGCTAGAGTTGTGTCACATCATATTGATTGTTTGGTGTAAGGTGGTTAAAATTGCTGTCTTAAGTTAGTTTTATTTTCACACTGATGCTTTGATCAAATTAACTATGTTTAATATTATCAAAAGATTTAAATTTTGGCTGAGGCTCTGGGAGAACACTGTGGAGACTGCTTACAGGAAATTCAAAGTTCCCTGTATGAGCTTCAGAACCACAGGCCCTTCAACAAGTGTGTAAGCAATAAACTGGGGATAGTGGAGGGCTGCCTGGGTATTTGCCCTAGCCAGAAATGCTAGTAACAATTGGAGCTGGTAGCAGAGAACATTGGCAGGGATTTGTCCACATACGTAAATACTGGGGGCACACTCACTACACTACGGTAAATGTCTGGTATTCTGTCACATTCCGTGTAAGCAGGGATAATAGGGATTAATGTATGTGCAAGTGTCCAGACTTTATTTACACAAGGCATGGTGAAAACACAGCGACTATGCTAACAAAGAGGCAGGTGATGAACACTAAAGATAGAAGCAATTCTAACACGCAAGGGCAAGACTATCTAGCTAATGCTAACAGACAGAGTGTTAACCCAAACATACACTAATGTTGCTAATACAAACATACAATAAACAGCGCTAATACAAACAGACAAAGCTATTCATTAATAAACAATACATACAAAAAGCTACTGTACACCTGTACATATAACATACAGGATATGGAATAAGACAAGAACAAGAACCCCTCAAATCAGACATGGACCATGAAGAGTCCCAGGTGCCAAGAAACCATGGGTGTGTGAAGAGATCATTTTTTTAATAAAGGTTTAGAAAACATGTATATTAAAGGGTAAAGATTTTTGAAGAAACGTAAAAATGTAAAAGGAGTAAAAAAGTAGAAAAAGAGAACAAAAGACTAGACAATTATATAAACAGTATGTGGAGTATTTATAGGTAAGACACAGCAAGTTGAACTGTAATTGATCAGCCTGTTGTGGTAGGGGAAAGGGGTTATACAGGAGCCATTGAGGCTGTTGTGGCTCACCAGAACATGTCACCCTAACAATACAAGTACAGTATTTAAGAAGGGACTTCTATTTTTTCTATTATTTTACAGCCTGGATATGCTGTGCTTAGTTTGTTGATTGATTCAATTGAACTTTACTTAAAGTATGCATATTTAATTTTTTAATGACATATTTTGCAATGGGTGTGCCTTGCCTTTTATTTGATTCTTATTGTAATATGTATACTATTTTGAATGCAGGTAGCATTTCACACTTTAAAGTCTTCTGTTTTGCACTTATTTGTTATTATACAAAGAAAAGTCCTATACACACATATTTTGCAAGAATTGTTGCATTTATTCTGTGTAAACCAGGAAATGTACGGCAATTAAACAATTTATATTTGCAGTACAAATGTGCAAAAAAGGGGAAATAAAGAGCAGAAAAATGCTGACTTGAACACAAAGGATATTCTAATATAACAGGCAAAAAAAGAGCCAGCAGTGTGAACGAACACATGTGGGGTCACAAGCGGTCACTGCTAAATGGGGACAAAAGGTTGAAACCTCTGATAATTCATCATACTGATGCACACACTATATGTGGCTTTCCTGCAATGGAACTTGGCCCTAAGGTGAGATGAAGTCGTAATGAGGAATCATTTCAAAAGAAGTGACTATGCAAGATACCCAGGTTTTACTAAATTGTTTTCTGTGGATTAAAAAAAATATCTTTAGATATGATAGGGTGTCAGACTTTTGACAGGGTGTCTTTCATAAGTATTTCAAAGCATTCTTGTATATGTTTAGCATAAGGCTATTAAGATTTTCTCAGTGGTTTTAATCATAATGCACAACAGTGCCCCTCTGTGGTAATCTTACATACTGATCTCGGACTGACTCCGGACAGTGGTATGAACTGGAATAATCACATCCTCTACTACTGTAACATATTGTGTATGCATAACAACAGAAAGCAATGTCTTACCCTAAAAATGCAATTAGGAATAAAGGTCATGTTTAATAGGATTTACAAGGACTCTTCTTCAATACACCTCCACAAACACATTTATGACACTAGAGGGTATTTAAGGTTCTGTGCAGTTCATATGTCACAATGTGAGTGGACAAAGCAGTCCATTGTCAACTTTGACTGTGTTTCTTATAGCATTCACATTTTTGTGATTATATGCAAGCGCATGTTGCCGTTTATAAGTATTTAATATTATGTTAATGATATGAATGTTATGATGACCTCATTTATTAATGATTGCACAGCACTGAATTATGTACATTCCCTGTAAAGTAGCTGAACTCAACTTGGATGTGGCGCAAGATGTCAACTCTGTTTTTCTGGGAAGTGTGGTGGGTTAAAGGCCAAACAGGACTTCCTTCTTAGCAACAGTATCTGTGATCCCACACAAATATAGGCCTCAGAAACAATTATGCTGCCCCTTCTTAAGTAGCAGGAAGTGTATGAGCGCCTGTGTGTCGCTGGTCTGTGTGGGTATGTGCGTCATTTACACAGTTGAATGTGCGACCAAAATAAACCTATGTATGTCAAACTTACCCAACTTTGACGTCCGTTCAATTAAGAATGATTAAGCGCGTGATTTCAGCAACTGATTTTACACTGACAAATAATATACTGTATTATCACCAGTCTATTTGATTACCATAGATGGACCATAGATTACCAGTTTAAGTTATGAACTACAATAATGTAGTATTTGATTGATACTAGACAGAGGCAATTCTAAAGTAACAATTTCCAAGCTTGCCCCCTAAAGTCTAAATGATGAGTAAAATGAATCCTCTTAATGCCAACAATGCACATTTGGGTAAAATAAATAATTGGCCCCTCTACCATAGCCACTGAACCCTTGCTGCCCCCCTCCCTCATATGATGCTCAAAAATACAGAGCATTTACAAATTGTTCGTTTTAGACGTCCCAGAATTCAGAACCTTCTCATCCCAGCTGTACTTTGCAGTATTTTTATTTTATCTCATCTATTTGAACTTTTCCAATTTCTGTTTACAATTGTATTTACACTTTTTGTACATTAAATGTGGAATGCAGAATGTGTCATGTTTAGTTATTCTTTCCTTTAGCTTAACTGAGGAAGAAGACTTCAGCGTTAGAGACTCACACTGGACATTTGAGAGGCTAATGAGATTGTAGAAAATGTTTGTAGAAAGTCCGGGTGTCACAGGTGTACAGTCAAGTTTTGAGAATGGCACAAACTTTGGTTTTCACAAAGTTTGCTGGCTCAGTTTTTTATTTTTAGAACATTTTGTCAGCTGTTTATTGTTTATTTAAACAGTCTGAATTGGGCTTCATCAGATTAAATAATGTACCCCAGTCCTCTGCAGTATAATCCCTATACTTCCAGCAGGATATCAGTCTGACTTCTCTTGACACCAAGCAATCCTCCCAAAGCCTTCGTCTCACTGTGAAGTCAGATGCACTCACATGTGCCCTTTGTCATTCCTGAGTAAGCTCTGCACTAGTGATGACCCAGTCTCGTAGCTGCATCCTATTTAGGACACGGTTCTGATGCTTGTCTTTTTATATGCACCCTGAAATCTTCATAATTGCAATGGAACCACTCTCCTTAAAGTCCTCGATAGTTTGATAAATGATTGATCAGGGTGTTATCTTACAAGCATGACCTGCTTGTGAAACCCTTTTGATGCAACACAAAGATGACTTCACATGACCATGGTTAACAGAGGAAAACTTAAAAGCACCTCTAACTTTTTAAAGCAACCAGTCTGCTCTTTTAATCAGCATAACAGAGTGATATCAGCTGTCTTGTCCCTATTAACCTTTTCTCCTGAGCTAATGACATCTTTGCTTAAATTATGTTAGCGGTCCATTGGAATGCAGTAATTTTTGTGAAAAGGTCATTTATATGGCTGGGAATGACTTTGTGATTAATAGCAATTAATCTCATTACTCTTGACAATCTAGAGTTAATATAAACTGTTGCAGCAAGCTTTGTGAAAACAAAAACTGCTGTAATTCTTAAAACTTTTGACCAATAATGTACTGTAGGCTTCACCACCATCTGCTGGTCAGGGGAAGTCTTGCAGGGTTGAGGCACCACAGTTCAAGCACTTTCACATCACTAATACTTCTAACAATATCACTGTCATTGTTTTAACCTATTATTCCTAATCAACATACTAATGTTCAGAATAAACAATTGGGACTTGAAGATGTCTACTTAACAATAATGTCTAGGTATAGACAGAAAATTTTTAAGATAATAAGCATAGAGGTCTGCAAAATGAGGACACTAAGAACTGGGGAACCAAGGGTCAACACAAGACATACCAACGCTAAAGAAACAGTGAGAAATATGATACAGTGGTGCTTCTAAGTTTATGAAACCTCAGCATTTGCTATATAGCTGCATATATTTAATTTCCCTGAAGATAAAAATCACCCATGTCAACAATTTATTTATTTATTTATTGAGCAAAATAATATAATAATAAATTTTGGTGAGTGGGCCTCTAAAATTATGAGATATTTTGTTGGTGAAATGATAGTTGGCAAAGTGGATTATGTGACATTTTTAATGTAAAGAAATAAGACCAATTGGGACTAAGCAGGTATGGAAATGCAGTGCTTTTCAGCAGCGGAGGTAGACACACCCTCCACTCCCACAAACAAATAAAATAAAATAAGGGTTCATCATCAGTTATAATGCTTGGTTGTAATGTTAGCAAAGACTGAAGAGACTGTCTGCCTTTCTCTATGTAGCTACTTAGGCGTAGTCACTAAGTTTAAGTCACGTGATTGTATCTTTCTGTTGGTCTCAGTTTATATCTTTAATATAAAGTAGCACCTTGAAAATTTGACGTGATTGCAAACTGAATTGTACTCGGATGTGTGACAGGCTTTACATTACATTGTGTATGCTCTTTTTAACTGTAAAATCCATCTAACTTAACTACAGCTAGATCTCTATTCTCTCCTCGACTTGTCTTCTTCCTCTCTGCTGTGCAGAATCACACTCCACTTTTGTTTCTTTTTAATCAACGTTTCAAATTAAAAACCTGAATAATGTATGTAGTGGAAACACTGAAATGTTTTGTAATTCTTTTTAAGCAAGCAGAACGTCGATGAAACAGTTTAGAATTTCCCAATTTAGGATGTGGGACTTTCGGAACACTCGAGGCCTATATAAGCCAGCAGGGCTTCAGACCTCATTTCGCTCAGCGCCACTGAGAGAGACACTTCAATCAAGCTCTACAACACAGTTTCAAATTTCATTGCTTAAGCATATTCAAAGTGAATTGAATTAATCATGTGTCTGTGCTTTAATCAGTTTTCCAGCCACAGTAGGGAGACTGAAGTGAAGATATGTGGGATATCCAGCAGACAGAGGAAGTTGTTTAGTTACTTCAGGAAGAACAAAGTTTCACCTGTGGACTCCACTGTGGAAGATGAAGATGCGGAAAATGTTAAAGATGAAGATTTGGGGGATGTGGGCAATGTGGAAGATATGCTCATTTCTTCCAGGTCCATTTAAGAAGATTGTGTTGGAATTGCTCTTCCAGATATTTGGCGAGGACTGCACTGAAACTATCTATCCTTAGGTGTAGAATAATTTAGATTTTGCTGATTCATCAAAGTTGAGTTTTAAGTGATCAAAATTAAAATTAATAACTTATATAATTTATTTAATATTGAGTTTTATTGGAACCACGAGTCACTGGAATCACATTAATGAATCACTTCAATAGAGAAAATAGTTTTAATCCCCATCTGCATTTTTAAGAATGGAACGGAAACTGAAAGAGCAAAGGTCTGACTGACTGGCTGATTAGCAATAAGTTAACATTGTTTCAGCAGGATTGGGATTTTTTATTTAAGTTAACTAGAAATTTGAACACAAATTGTTTTTTATTTTTGTAAACATTTTTAAATACAGTATCAACTTTTTTATGACACTGTATAAAGGAATATGTTAAATTAGATGTGTTATCATCTGTGTTACTCCACAGACTCACACATTCATGTCTGAATTTGGAGCATGTATGTTACATTTGGAGTTATTGCTCTCACACGCTCTCATACTGGTCACTGTAAGTGCAACATGGCACCTCATGGCGG
Source organism: Parotocinclus cesarpintoi (assembly GCA_034780495.1). NCBI lineage: Eukaryota > Metazoa > Chordata > Actinopteri > Siluriformes > Loricariidae > Parotocinclus > Parotocinclus cesarpintoi. The sequence goes on from JAUZSV010221352.1 coordinate 7,307, forward strand.
ATCTGATAAAAGAATTGTTGCTCTACATAAAAGGCCTAGAAGTTATAAGAAGATTGCCATCACCCTAAGCGGCTTAACAGGACAGGTTCCACTCAGAACAGGCCTCACCATGGTCGAGCAAAGAAGTTTAGTGCGTGTGCTCCGCATTATATCCAGATGTTGGCTTTTGAAAATAGATGGAGGAGTTCTGTCAGCATTGCTGCAGAGGTTAAAGGGGTGACGGGTCAGCCTGTCAGTGCTCAGACAATATGCCGAACACTGTATCATACTGATCTGCATGGCTGTTTTCCCAGAAGGAAGCCTATTCTATAGATGGTGCACAATGATTTTGATGTCGCAGACATGATAATTCCATTGCTTTTGGAAAAGTGGGGTTAATTAGTGATGTGTCTTATTCCCCAGTATTTCAAATATTCCTTAAAAGCTTTCATGTATGCTGTAGTCCATTATCGGTCATGATTTTGTACCGTTGTCTGAATAAGGACATGTATTGCTGCATCTTCTGTGTGACTGCGTTGCTGGTTACTAGAGTGGGCATTTCATCCACAATTGGATATTTTGTATCCAAAAGATCTGTCTACAGTCAACATGCAGTGATGGCCATTCATTTCAAACAGGGCAAAGGCAATTGATTGCCATGGTTTAAATAGTATTTTGTGTGGCTTGAGATGTCCTTTTGAGTTTACATCTTGATTCTCTGCACATACTCTACATGATCTGTAAACACTTTAGATGTCATTGTTCATTTTTGTCCATTAGACACCTTCTCTTGCCAGACGTCGTGTTTTCTGTATGACTTGCAACTACATGCAACTGTGTAAGAATGTCTTTAGTTATTGTGTCTGCAATAAATGCCTGCCTGCCCTTAAAGATTACTCCTGACTCAATAGCAATAGTTCATCTTTGCAAGACCTGTATTGACGTAAGTCTTTTGGTAGGTCCTTAATGTTTTCAGGCCATCCTTGATGAATGAATTATTTCAGTGCACAGAGTGTCGGATCTTCTGCCATTTGGCTACGCAGAACATCTTGCTTTCCAGGTAAAATGTTTATTATGCTGATGGTATGCCTCTCTAGAGCCTCAATTATGATTTCATCTATGCGCTCATCCAGCTCAATGTCGCTGTTGTTCTCAGGGTATGGTAACCAGCTAAGAATGTCCGCCAGTACCATTTCCACATAAAAGTACCATTGAGTCTTTATCAGCATATGCTGGAGTGGCGGTGGTGCTGAATGTAGTGGTTTTAAATAGATGGGGACGAGTGGCTTGTGATCCGTTATCACAGTGAATGACCATACAGGCATTACTGCATTCCATATATTATTGCTATCGTTCTATGTTGCTGTATCTTGACTTGCAGTCTGTCAGAGTCTTTGATCTAAATGGTATGCTGGCATCAATGTGTTTTAGACATGCGCCCTCTGTAATTGCTGATTTTAACTCATCAAAGCATTTCTGATGGTCTGCTCCCATATCCACAATGCTACATTTTTTCAGCAGTCCTCTCAATGGTTGTGCTTTCTCTGCAAACTTTGGTAAGTACGTTGCTAGCTAAGTTAACATTCCCATGATTCTGTGGAGTTCATCCTTATTCGTGCGTTGCATGTTTTTTGCACTTTTAAAATGCATGTATAAAATGCTGAATCTGCGTTTGTGGATTAAGTCGCTCGCATAGTTTCCGTGACGTCTTTGTGTTCATTTCCTCGCGTGCATTTTTGAATTTTGAGACTTTACACACATCTCCACACACGATCCACACATAAAAATAAATACGTAAATAAATTTAAAAAATTAGGTGTAAGAAAAATTACCCAGTAAACGGAATATGTTGATTAAAACGTACATATGTAAATAATAATCATTATAAATGACTAAATAAATAAATATACATAAAAATAAATATATTAATATATAAAACCTTGCATACAATAAAATGTCGGTTTACTTAAATGTATTATTATTTTGTAATTTTTATTTATTTATTTCTGCATTCATTTATTTACCTATTTCATTTATTCCCGTATTTCCATCTTCTTATGTGATAATGAAGGGGCAGTCCATGTCACGACGTCTTAGCATTCCTATTGGTTGATCGATGTCAGTTTCCCCTATATCTATTGCGCATGTCTTGCTCCATCTGAGGTAACTTTGGTAACACAGAATGCTAGGCAGCATGTAGCCAGTGAGCTGCGGCTCTTGGCTGACCAAGCAGAAAATGGAAGCGAGGATTATTTTCTCTCTCGCGTGGAGGCCGTAGCTAATAGTTTGGTACGGCTTGCTGTATCTTCTGACATAGAGGATGACCCCTTGTATTTAGAAACTTTGAGGACATGGTCTTTCCCTGCTAAGTTTATATAATGACCGTTCGCTCGGACGCCCTGCCCACATACTACCGGTAGAAGTTCTAGAATCGTATTTATTGGCAGGTGTGTCTGCAAGTGACTGCTAAGCCTGAACGTGAAAAACACGCCCCTGCATTATTATATAAGGAAAAGGAAATACGGGAATAAATAAATAGGGAAATAAATGAAGGCAAAAACAAATAAAACGGAAATAGATAATTATGGAAATAATTACAAATAAAAAAAAACAGTAATACAAACACATTTGAGTAACCCGACATTTTAATTTATGCACGGTCTTCTACATTAATAGATTTATTTTTTATGTATATTTATCTATTAAGCCATTTGTAATGATTATTCTTTACAGTTTTAATCAGCATATTAACATCACTGAGTCATTTACTCACACATTTATTTATTTATAGTTTTGTCAAGCTTGTAGTCCTGATCCCAGTTTCAATCCCCGCTGTTCGGGCCACGTGATCAGGAGATGAGCTGAATTAATACTGAGGGACAGAGTGCAGTGCAACAGAGCTCTCGAGACAGCATACTGGGTTCACACGGGCTAAACAACGACTTATAAGCGCCTCGACGTTATCTTTGTCGTGTCTACATGAAATAAGCGCTTGGATTCTGAAGCAGAAACATGATTTCGCCGTGGGACAGATGGTATACGACGAGCTGCTGCCTCTGCTGTCATGTACGCACGGGCACCATTATCCTGGGCGTCTGGTACATGGTAAGCAAACCAGTTCATTATCACGGATTATAGCTCTGAGACGCTTTTAATGGTATATGTTAGACGCTATAGAAGTAGCAAATGCTTCAGTAAGAAAAGCGGGGCGAATCAGATAAAACTAGCTTTAATCCTAAAGCTCGTGTACTGCCATCCACTAGAGCTTTAGCGCAGCACACAAACCCGTTCCTGTATTCCCCCATACACTCAGCGTTAGAGGGGGATTTCCTGCTCCGTCAGAGCTGATCTGGTTTATTGTTGAATAGAAATACGATAATGGAATCATTTTGATGCAATACAATATAAACAGACCATTACGGCGACGTGTAGGCTTTTTAGACGTGATTGTGTGAACGATATATACAAAGGCTATTATAAACTAATGATTGTACCGTTATTATTATTTGTAATATTATAATAGCGTGCCTGTTAGCGACAATTTTAGATTAACCTCCAAGTTCATTTTTTACAAACAATGGCTTAAGTCGCTTAAGTAGGACCATAATCGAATTAAATCATTTACCTCATGCAAAGCTCTGAAATTATCTAGAACAACTAAGGCAAACATCCACAATAGCTGTCAGGGAGTACAGTGATAGACAGAGTGACAGTATTATTATTTCTTTTATTTTGTCAATAATAATTTATATGTAGGTATAAATTATGTGGTTCATGTAAAATGTTAATTCATTTTATATACTTGCATGTGAATTTGATTGTATAACTGCACTATTGGCATTCTATTTAAATGACTGAAATTTTGTAAGTATCTTTTACAAGTGCTGTGATACTGATTCTTTTTGCAGTTGCGAATGTGGAAGAATTTAATCCAAGCATAACACTCAGCAGAAGGTTTAGGGCCTGGCTCAGTGGATCAGTTACAAATATTAGTGTTAAAGCACTACAACCTAAGCAGCCAGAAAGTCATTTGAACTGTGTATAATATATGACAGAGCATAAATAATAGGGCATGAGGTTTAGCTTAAATTACCAATGACACCAGACTCTGGAAATCCAATGACTATTTTATGATGGATCCCCTTTCATTTGATTATGCTTACACCACTGTGCAACACCACTGTGCAACACCCACTGGCAGATGAACCAGTTTTACCCCTGTGCTTCTCTTCTTCACAGCTCATCAATGCTGTTGTTCTGTTAATTCTGTTGTCCGCTCTAAATGACCCAGTGCAGTATCACTATCATCTCACCAGTGCTGAACTTGGCACAGACTTGGACGTCATGGATGATGCAAGTAAGTTAACGGGCAAGAACATTAACACCTAAGTTACCCTTCCTGATTAAATAAACAGTAGTTGCTGAGCTGTTATATAATAAAGTTAAGTAAATTTACTCCTGTTGTGAACCTTCAATAGAACATTGTCTCAAAACAACTTTACATCCCCACTGAGCCAGTTTAGGGCGACAGTGGAAGGGGAAAACTCCCAACACCTAATGAGGAATAAACCATAGGAGCAAAACTCAACAAGGGACCCACTCTCTTTGAAGAGAGAACCTAGATGTAATTTGTGGGTAGTATTTTGACTATTTTTTTAAACAAATTAAGTTACTTAATCAAACTTCAGTCTCACAGTTAAAAAAGTTAAATACAAATAATTATTGAGACTGAAGTTACTTACAAGCAGTTCGTAATGATGTATTTTAACCCATCCAACCATATTTTAATGAAAAATCCACAGCTGTTCCACAGTCCACAGCTGTTTGGTATCCACAGCTAGTAAATTTTAATTTGGCTGTGATAGTGGCAAAAATAATTTACTCCAAAGTCCATGTGGATAAACAGATTTGTATCCATCTGTAAACAAATTACTGTAGTCTGAACAGGGCAACCTACAAAAAAAATTGCAGCCCCTGTTATTTTGTCAAAAGGTTTAAATGAAAACTTTATGCTAATTATTTTGTAAATACACATATGCACATCTTAACAACTGCATTAGACATTGACCGAAATGGACACTGATCAGACATTACCATTGTCACAATATCAGCATTTTTGGAATTTATGGAAATTGACACTGGTTAACAAATTTGTATGAACATTTTGTTTCCTCTAATTTTTTTTGTGAAACAAGTAGATTTTAACATGCTGAACACAAATATGTTTTCATTATGTCTGTATCACGTACCGTTTGC
>JAUZSV010221441.1:0-12540 GCA_034780495.1 Parotocinclus cesarpintoi
GCTGTCTCGTCTCTGATTGTCTGCAGCTGTCCTGAACGTCTCGTTGTTCGGTAGCAGAACAATCGACTCTCTGATTAATCTGAATTTCCTAATGAGGGTCAGAGCGAGGGTGCGACCTTTCAACCCTGCTCAAATCCACCCACCCCAAAACACCAGGGTGCACCCAACACACACACACACACACACTTGACATATGACTCTCGATTTGCATGACGTATAATCTGATGAAATAAAGTCTTATAAAGAAGCGTTTGATGTTTATGATACTTTTTTATTTTTCTTTTGATCTTTTCCTTTCTGTTGGATCTATGAGCTTATAAACAGACTTACGCAAACGTCTGGGCGGTCTTGGGCTTAAACTGGATCTCGGTCGTGTCAAACAAATCCGTTAAGACGTTCCAAAACATGAGAACATCTGGATTAAAAAAAAAAAACTATAATCAGAGTTTACAACCGAAAAAAAACAGACCGAACATGTCCGGGGTGTCAAACTTTCAGGAAGGGAGACAAAAGACGGGAGTCTCTGTGCCCTTTCACCTCTGGGTAATGAATAGCTGGGGGTTGGTGTCTGAGAGTGCGACCCAGCCCATGCATGCCTGATGAATGAGTGTGTGTGTGTGTGATTATGTGTCACACACACACACACACACACACACACACACACACACACACATGGGAGGAGTGATAAGATCACGGCTGGCGTGCCGTGTTGTGTCTGCGGTCTGCATTCCAGCCACAGAACTGGCACAACAACCCAGCTGCAGTGCCCAGGGCCAGTCTGAGCCACGCCCACTTTTTTAGTTTATTCAGATGCTTTTCCGATTCCTCATCCGAACCTGCAGCGTTACGTCAGCGAGCGGAGAGGTCTGCGTAAGAGCGATACCCCTGCCTGATCGGGCCCGCCTGCGTTTATGCCCTGTCCTGAGACTTTTGGGACCAAGCGCCCCCGCAAATAACGACTTCAAATGAAAAAACAAGGGGTATTTGGGATCTGTGTCTGTTTTAACGTATTAAAATACTGTAAGAACCGAAATGGGCGTAAAAAAAACAAACTTTAAACAATAATATTGCAATCAAAATTGACATATGCTGCTCACAGCATTAGGGGATATTTTACAATATAATTAAATACAATGGGAAATCATTAAGTACAGTACAGTACAGTACACTAGATTCGTTCTGGTCTTTGGATGTTTTCTCAAACTTGAAAACTTGAAAACGAAAAAAGCATTCCTGTTTTCCGCCCTTCTGCGCGGCGATTCTCTTCTCTGCCAGAAGGTGTCGCCAGAGTTCATCTAAACGATCTGTTTATTAAGGATTAAAGATATACAGTAGAGCCTCGGGACTCGAAAATAATCGGTTCTTAATCCGATTTCGATTTGTTCCCCATAATATATAATGTGAACGGGATTAATTCGTACCATAGCCCCCAAAATGTTTGTTATTTGTACGCCCAGGCTTCAACGTACTTAACGAATTACGTAAGCTAACCGCTAAGTCAGGCAAATAACGTCCGAATCATTAGGCATACGACATAAAAGTCCAAATAAACACCTTATCTATCATAACCTGAAGGGAATTCACACTCTTTCTGAAAGATCTGACCCTCTGGCTTTCTTAAAACGGCTGGCATTCATTTAGGGCGACGTGTGCTAATCACAAACAAACCACCATAACAAAAACGGGTTTCTTTCACGGTTTTTCACCTGCTCTGAGTAAACAGGTGAATTATCTCACAATCCTGGGTTACATGTTTTACATTATGTAAATACAAATACAAACTGTGAATAAAGAAGCGTCCATAATCCGTGTGAGGAGCTACTGTGCTTCAAACCCTTAAAAAGCTAAGCATGGCCATACAGATTACCATTATAAAATCTATTCGTGTTTATTTTGCTCACTATTAACATTTTGCTCTTGTAACCTGAAAGGTTCACGTTTTTAGGCGGACAGGGGTAAAAACATGGGTTTGTTCTGCCGTTCAGGGTCGAAAAAGGACATTTGTTTGGTGAGCAAGGTTATCCAAGTTAGTCCTAAACTAATCACGTTTAATAATTCAAAATGACTTCAACTGATAAAACATCCCATACATGTACAACCTGCTCAAAAGGTTATTCATGTAAATGGAGTTTAAACTCCATTAAAATTACCCTCGTATGTTTTTAATGCACTTCTTATATAATTTAATGTGTGTGAAATCAGATCTGTAGCTACTCTATAAAAAATAAAGGCATCACAGATACAACTAAACAGTTTATAACGATAAATATTTCATTTATACTAATACATACTTATAGGGAACCAGATAACCAAGGGTTCGACGGTATAAAAACCCTAAACGACTACAGTTTTTCTTATTTGACAGGATATCTAGGGAAAGCTATTTAAAGCAAACTGTAAAAAAAGGGATGGATCCCAAAAGGCTCTTAATTCTTTTATAAAGTTCACTAATTAGGGTGTCATTATGTCATATGAGATATATATGGAAGCAGGTCCCAAAAAACTCTGTGAAGTCGCCATAGACAAGGAAAAGCACCATTAATGTATTTTTAGCACATAGAGGGTGTAAAGGGAATTATTTATTTAATGGACTGTAGTCCCAAATACTGTTTTAGCACAGGTAGTACATTTTTTATTTATTATATAGGTTATTTCATTTATACTCTATGTAGGAAACTTGGTAACAAAAGGTACTTTAGTGTAAAGACTTTATATGGGGAACTTTTTTTGTTTGCAGATGCTGTTAAAATTGGTCCAAATTGCTGTTTGGACACATTAGGAACTGGGGTAGCCTAGTGGTTAATGTACTGGACTATGAAGCAGAAGGTCCAATCCCACCTCTGCCCCAGCTGGGTCCATGAGCAAAACCCTTAAAACACTATTACTTGGATTGTAAAGACTGGATTAGGGCGTTTGGTAAGTGCAAGAAAAAAAGTATTAAGGGTTGTATCCAAAAAGCCTGCTCATTTTAAATGAAGTGGACTAGTTAGGGGTCGGTATGTTGTCTGGAACGAGGTCGAAAAACACAAAAAAGTAAAGAAAGATGCAGCATAACCTCTGTGTTCGTACGACCCGTTCAAACCAAATGTCCACATTTTGAGCTTCTGTAAATCCCGTACACGTATGAGCCTGAAATGTGAAATGAAATTAGAATCTGATTTCAAACAGGCTCCCAGAACCGAAAAAAAATGTTCAACCCTTTAACTCTACCCACCTCTTAACTATATATTAAACTAGGAGGCGTTTGGGATACAGCCGCTGATGCTTCTTTATCGTAATGCATATCAAGTGCACTAGATAGAAGTCCTGCACCCTAAGTAGCGCACTAGATGTTAAATAAGGAGGGTTTTGGGACCGTCGGTCCGTCAGTGTGACTTTACCGCCTGTCTGGACCCAGTTCCCAACAAAATAATGTGCTTTACACCCTATGTAGTGCACTACATTGACATACACAGGTATTTGGGATCAATCCCGTTAACCTTTCTTATTTTACTACAAAATGGTTAGACGTAGTAACTTCAGGGTTCCCTGTGTAATGAGTGACACCCCCTAACTAGTGCACTGCATTTCAAATAAGAAGCCGTTTGGGACGAAGCCGCAGCCATTTCTGTGTTTCAGCTCTGTTTTTGCCACCAATAAAGAATCAGAAAACACACACACAGACACACACTCAAACGGGAGACGAACCACACACCCCGTCCCTCTGTCCTGACCCCCGTGCCCCCCCCCAACACCCCCTCCGCTCAGGGTGAGGGTTCTGGGTTGTGTGAGATGGTACAATAGCGGGAATCACGGCCAAAGTCAAGGCTGTGTCTCAGCTGCTGCTGTCAAAAGGCCAGAACTTATAAACACACACAAACACACATCCTCTGGGAAGGGTGTGGGTGCGTTTTAGGGGTCATGACCCACACTACCCCCACCATCCAAACCCTCAACTCCGCCCCGGGGGCTGTTTGGGACTCGTAAAACTCGCAGCAAAAAACCAAACACAGACAGCGGACTGAAGTCACAGCTGCACGTCTAATAAAAGCAAATAATTAAAAACGCTTACGATTATTGTTACGTTTCCAGGTCCGAATCTGTCCGTACAGGGATCGAACCAAATCATGGAAACACTTCACTTTACTGTTAAATCATTTATTTCTAAACGGACTGGATTATAGATTTATAAATGTATAAACGACTCCAAAATATCAAACTCAAACCCTGAAAAGAAAAGAAATATAATAAAATCCCGTAGATCAAATAATCAACGAGTTTTAGTTGACTTTTTTTTAAACAATTCTCTCCGAGTTACCTTAATTTTATCACACAGCCAATAATAGTACAAAAAAAAGTGTGTGTGTGTAACAGAGTACGACAACCACACACACAAGAGTACAAACGCTTTAGGCTGAACTGAAACATCATGCAGAGACTTGTCCTACACACACACACACACACACACACACACCTCATAAGAAAGCAGACCACACAGATATGAGATTGTGTATTTGAAAAACACACAATTTTAAAATCCAGTTAAAAAAATGGCACAAAACACACAATTAACGACGTTTGCGCTCACTACGCTGTTTTTATTACATTATATGTCCTTTGATATTATTATAATCCTCATAAAAATATGAATAATAAATATTGTTCAATTAAACCTAAAAGTTTGGACGATTAAATTAAAGAAGCAGATTTAAAGTCATATATTTGTGTGTTTTTCTTCTTTATTTTTGGTGTTAACACCACAGAGCGCAATTGCTTTTTCGAACACCAGAGGGGGCGCTCCATGAAACGCATTTTAAACAATTAAAAAAAAAAAAAATTCTTTAGCATTTTTTTTTTTTCTATTTCTTTCTTTGGCATTTCTTTTTTCTTTTTAGTTCTTTCTTTAGAATTTCTTTCTTTTAACTTTTATTTCTTTAGCATTTCTTTCTTTTTTCTTTTAATTTCTTTTTTTTTAATTTCTTTAGCATTTCTTTTTTTCAATTTCTTACTTTTTATTTCTTTAGCATTTCTTACTTTTTATTTCTTTAGCATTTCTTTTTATTTCATTAGCATTTCTTTTTTCTTTTTATTTCTTTAGCATTTCTTTTTTCTTTTATTTCTTTCGTTTATCTTTTATTTCTTTAGCATTTCTTTTTTTTTTTTTTTAATTTCTTTAGCATTTCTTTTTTTTTATTTCCTTTTTATTTCTTTCACTCGCTCATTTTTCTTTTTAATTTCTTTTTTACCTTTTCTCTCTTTACCATGCTTTTCTTTTCTCATTCATTAGTTTTTTTTCCTCTGTTACTCATGAACTTTTTTTCCCCTTTCTTTTTATTTATTTCTAATTTTTTTGTTTCGATTTATAAGATCATGTCCGCAACTAAGTTATTTAAAAATAAAACAACCTTTTCGCTAAGGGGAAAGTGGTTCGCTTTAGAAAAAAACAACTTAAATTCAATATTTATATTTGATTAAATATCAAATCTTTAATTATAGCACAGTCGTTACTTTAACCCTCTATAAATCACAATTTATTTTTTTTATAAAAATAAAGTGATCTAAACATTATTTTTTATTTAATTTTTATAAAACATAAAAAATGAAGTTAATACTCACCGATAAGGAGCAGGCTGAGGATCAAGAGGGGGAGTTTGTGTAATAAAATCCTCCTTGTGCCCAAAGTACAGGCCATAATAAATGCTTTTTAATTTAAAAAAATTATGTTTTTAATACTGAATTCTATTTTTTTTTTTAAAAGATCTCTTAATTTAAGACCCTAAATCAAACTGACCAAGGTACAACAAAGAGTGTGTTATCCTGATGACCCCCACACACTGCAGCCTGAACTATACACTATAAATAAGAATAAATAAGAAGCTACACAACAAAACAACACAAAGTGTGCAGATTAAAAGTCACAACACAAACTGAATTTAAACAGCATTACACGTGAACACGAGCAGGTTCAATTAAAAAAAAAAAAAAAAAAAAAGCACAACAACGCGACACAAAAGCTGTTCCGAAACACAAAGTTGTGTAATTGTGTATATTCTGACCAGACCCAGGCTAAGCAGCTAGGCTAGCTTATCATAACCCTACAACCAAAAAAACATAAACTAGCTCTAATAAGGTTGGGACTGCACGGTTAATTGTAACCCAGATTAAAAGCACACATCCTGAGCTTTAAAAAAAACACCGCACATTAAAGCGTCGTGCTTTGTTTTTCGGGATAAACAGCCATTCGTTTTCTCCGATCCGGATCCAAACAAAGCGCCGGCGAAGCTCCGGCCTCTCTACACAAAACCATTGTGTGTTGTTACATCCGGGCACTGCGCTGCTGTGAGTGCGTCCCGATTTGACTACCCGTGTTCTCTTTAGGGAGCCTACTTGTGTTCGACCAGGATGAATGGGTGCGTCCCAATTCGACACGGGCTAATCGCAAAGCGAAGTATAGCTTATTAGTGTTTTATTTTATTATTCTGTTCCCTGTTACGACTCTAATCAAACAAGTGATGTCCAATCACCGCAAAATAGTCTCAAAATAGCCCTGGTTTGCTTACACTCTTTGTAAACGGTTATGATCGTCGCTAGCAGGATCGATGACATGCCAAATCCGATAGCCTTGTAGCCACATTTATATATGTTTGCTATGTTTAATTATATTTTAAGGAGAAAACCTCGAACCTTGTTTCAAACCCATTTATTGCTCTCATCTGGTTCCCATGTCAAACCGGTAGATGGGAGCGTTATTCAAAATGGTTGACGTTCACGTTTACGTCGACGGATTTTGGCGGGTCGTTCGGGCTAACGTTCTGAGCCAGCAGAGGTTTAAGACTTAAAGATTTTGTACAAATAGCAGAAAAGGGTGGCAGCGGGGTTGCTGATTAAACTCTAAACCCGCAAACCTTCTTTCAGTATGGCAGGACTGTGAGGTAACAGCGTCACGTCTGCGCCGGCCTCGTTAGCATCTGTTACTGTTATTATTGTTAATTTACTTGCATTTCATATCGATTTCTCGTCGTGTAAACCAACAAGAGACCAGTGAGGATAAACAGTAACTGGTTTACACCAACAGGAACGGGTTAGGTCCAGAAAGAAACGAGATTAAATGTGTCAAGGCCATTAAATGCCGCTCTAGAGGTGCTGGATTTAGCTCAGACCAGCAAGGGACCAATCAGGTTAGATCTTGGAACCTTGGACCACGAGAAGCTTAGACCAGCGGTAAGCTGGCAAGAGACCAACTAGGACCAGAAAAGATAGAGTAGCTTTATCATTGTTGGCACTCGTTATGTGACCAATATGCCATAGGTAAGACTTTTTAAAGACTTTTTTAATTGCTTGTTCCGCGGATTCGCTGACGATCATATTTAAAGAATACAAAAAAGAAAAAAAAATTATTTTTTTGGTATTTCTCGGATCCGCCGCGGCACCTAGGATTGAAGTTAAAAAAATTAAAAATAAAAATATTTCTTTTAGCTTTTTCCGCCCTCTGGTGGAGAGCCAACGGTTTTCTGTTCATTAAATGTTTTTCCAGATTCACTTTAATTTAATTGTAGGTTAAATAAATGTTATTTTAAAATAAAAAAATATTTGTATTTCTTCCTCCTTCCTTGTATTGATTTCACACCGTCCTCGAGAAATTAAAAAGTGCTGAAAAATGTATTTATTTATTTATAAGATTTATTTGTATTTTTTTCCCTCCCTCCTCAGTAGATTCTTAAGTAGAAACATCAGAGGAACAAACAATTTTAAAAATCTGGCCTTATGTGAGTGCAGTAAACCCAAAATGTGAGCTTCACGGTCATACTTGCACATTGGCGCCACCTAGAGGTCGATCGAGTGCAATGCAGAAAGCAGTCCAGATCGTGTACATCGGATAAGACTTTTCTAAGATTTTAGGTCAGGTTTTATCCGTAGAAACAAAAAAACTGACTCAGTCCAAAGAATGATGGGTTAAGAAGTAGAATTTTAACCCCCAACTCTCTGGTTTACAGTGTAGCACCTACACTCCTGCTAAAAAAAAACAAGCATTGACCATTCATGCTGGTTTTGCTGGTTGACCAGTATGATCTTCCTGGTTTTGTTGTTCAAACAGCATACTCAGAAAAGACCAGCATGCACGGGTCACCACCACCCAAGAGAACCAGTAAAGACCAGGCTGTGCTGGTCACCAGCAATCTCATCGTTCTATTCCCAGTCTATGAACAGATTTATGGGCGTCTGACGTCTGTTCCAGTTCTGTCAGGCTGAAGGAAAAAGGACAATCGGTTTAAGGGACGGAGAGAAACGAGGAAACAGATTTAATTCTCCAACACCGAGTCTGAACTCGTCTTCATTCCTTAAATTAGAATCCAGTGATTAGGAGTGATTGTATCAGTATTTATCCAAACTCCCATGAACACAGCACATGTCTGATCAGGCACCACCATACCCATCAGACCGTTCCTCCCTCAGGAGTGTAATGTCCAGCCAGGCTGTAGGAACGTTTCTGACGTGGTTCTTGATGATACTTGTTGGTATTTGATACTCTTAGATGGTGCTGTTTCTGGTTTCTGTTCGCCAGTGTTTGTTGGTGTTTTAACCTTTTTTTTATGGTCATGTTTACTGGTGTTTGAGTGTTTTTTATTTGATAAATAAAATACATGTTGGTGTTTGATACTCTTAAATGGTGCTGGTTTGTGTTCACCAGTGTTTGTTGGTGTTTTAACTCTTTGTGATGGTGTTTACTGGTGTTTGAGTGTTTTTTATTTGATGTTTGATACTCTTAGATGATACTGGATTGCATTCGCCAGTGTTTGTACATTTTAACTCTCTGTGGTGGTGTTTATTGTTGTTTAGGTGTTTTTTATTTGATGGTATTTGTTGGTGTTTGATGGTCTTAGATGCCGCTGGTTTGCGTTCGCCAGTGTTTGTTGGTGTTTTAACTCTTTGTGATGGTATTTACTCGTGTTTGAGTGTTTTTTATTTGATGGTACTTGCTGGTGTTTGATACTCTTAGATGGTGCTGGTTTGTGTTTGCCAGTGTTTGTTGGTGTTTTTACTCTTTTTTATGGTCATGTTTACTGGTGTTTCGGTGTTTTTTATTTGATGGTACCAGTTGCTGTTTGATACTCTTAAATGGTGTTTGCTGGTGTTTGTTTGTTTTTAACTGTTTGTGATAGTATTTACTGGTGTTTGAGTGTTTTTTATTTGATTGTATATGTTGGTGTTTGATTCTGTCGGTTGGTGTTTGTTTAGCGATGGTGACTTTGATGACGTTGGATGGTACCAGTTGGTATTCGATACTCTTAAATGGTGTTGGTTTGTGTTTGCCAGTGTTTGTTGGTGCTTAAACTCTTTGTGTGTATTTGTAGCATTTATTTGGTTTCCAGAGTAACCCGATCGGCCAGAACACCTGCAGACGGTAACATATCTGCTCCAAGGTGCACAGGATAAATAAAAAACACAAAGGTTTTGGCAGCTGTCCAGAGATGTATAAGTTTGCACAACGACTTGACAGCTCTTAATCCAAATCAAGCGACAAAAAAAACAACCCCAGACCTGAGTGCAGTCGTGGGCGTGGACACCTCTCTGGGCGTGGTGCTTACACTAACAATAACTCAGTGTGGTCGGCGTGCTTTAAATAAACTTCTCCGAATCCGAAGCGATGGAAATATCTCAGCGTTGTTTACATGAACGCTAATAAACATACCGAAGAGGAACCGCATGATCAGATAACCGTCGTATTTACCGAAACATCGAAAGCACACACCCCAGCCCTGGCTCCGGCTTTTACCGAGTCGCTGGGTTACATTTTTTTCCTAACGCTGTTAATCTTTACACAAAGTCAGAGCTGCTAAATGAATCCATCAATCACTCAGGGTTTAAGAAACGAGCTGCCTGTAAAACCTGAGCCCGATGCTAAACATTCCTCCCCGTTCAGAGGGACAAAGGTCGAACCTGAAAAGGACCACGCCCTGAACGCTCGAAAAAAACGTACCAATAAAAAGCAACGCAGCTTTAAAGGCCGGTTTAAACCAGCACGGGGGAGAGGTGAGCTACAGTTCACCTGCTGCTTCTGAACGGTTCATTTATTTATAAACAATCGCCTTTACCCAGAAATCAGTGCAATTAAACACTTATCTACTCAATACTACCCGGATACTGCAGGTCCACAAGTATTCAGACGCTCTTCCTCGTTTAGTTTACACACACGATTAATCCAGGACATACAAACGCCACATAGGCACTCGAACCCGGGTATCTGGAGCCATGAATGATGGTGTTTAACGGTGTTTGAGTGTTTTAATTCTATGGTATTTGTTGTTGTTTGATACTCTTAGATGGTGCTGTTTATTTATTGTTTTAACTCTCTGTGATGGTGTTTACTGGTGTTTGAGTGTTTTTCATTTGATGGTACTTGTTTGCCAGTGTTTGTTGGTGTTTCAACTCTCTGTGTGTTTGGTGTTTTTTGTGTTCATCAGTGATGTTTGATGGTGTTTGTCTTAGTTTGGGGATGTTGGCATTTGAGTTTGTGTTTATTTTGTTGGTTAGCGGTGGTGTTTGTTTGGTGTTTGATTCAAGCTGAATGGTTTTTGATCGGTTTTTAATTTTCGTCGTGATGGTATTTGTTGGTGTTTGATGCTGTCGGTCGGTGTTTGTTTAGTGCCCGGTGATCTTGACGATCTTTGATGGTGTCAGTTGGTGTTTGATACTCTTAGATGGTGCTGGTTTGGGTTCGCCAGTGTTTGTTGGTGTTTTAACTCTCTGTGTGTTTGGTGGCTTTTGTGTTCAGTGATGTTTGATGGTGTTTGTCTTAGCTTGGGGATGTTGGCATTTTTGGGTGTTTTTATTTGTTGGTTAGTGTTGGTGTTTGGTTGATGCTTAATGGTATTTGTTCGTTTTTTAGTTTTGATGGTGTTGGTTGGTGTTGGTGGGCAGCATCTAGGCCAGGATTCAAACCCGGGTCTCTGGAGCCAAGAGTGATGGTGTTTACTGGTGTTTGAGTGTTTTAATTCGATGGTACTTATTGGTGTTTGATACTCTTAGATGGTGCTGGTTTGGGTTTGCCAGTGTTTGTTGGTGTATTAACTCTTTGTGATGGTGTTTACTGGTGTTTGAGTGTTTTTATTCGATTGTATTTGTTGGTGTTTGATGCTGTCGGTTGGTGTTTGTTTAGTGTGTGTTAGGTGTTTTTGTGTTCAGTGATGTTTGATGGTGTTTGTCTAAGCTTGAGTATGTTTTTATTCGTTGGTTAGTGTTGGTGTTTGTTTGGTGTTTGGTCGATGCTTAATGGTATTTGTTCGTTTTTTAGTTTTGATGGTATTGGTTGGTGTTGGTGGGCAGCACCCAGGCCAGGATTCGAACCCGGGTCTCTGGAGCCATGAGTGATGGTGTTTACTGGTGTTTAAGTGTTTTAATTCGTTTGTATTTGTTGGTGTTTGATACTTCTAGATGGTGCTGGTTTGGGTTCACCAGTGTGTGTTGGTGTTTTAACTCTTTGTGATGGTGTTTACTGGTGTTTGAGGGTTTTTTATTTGATGGTACTTGTTGATGTTGGTTTTTCAGTGTTTGTTGGTGTTTTAACTCTCTGTGTGTTTGGTGGTTTTTCGTGTTCAGTGATGTTTGATGGTGTTTGTCTTAGCTTGGAGATGTTTTTATTTGTGTGTGTTTTTATTTGTTGGTTAGTGTTGGTGTTTGGTTCAAGTTTAATGGTTTTTGTTCGGTTTTTAGTTTTTCGTCGTGATGGTATTGGTTGGTGTTGGTGGGCGGCGTCCAGGCCAGGATTCGAACCCAGGTTTCCGGAGCCATGAGCCTGGCTTCTGCCTCACCAGGGGTGTTAATTAGAGACCTGATCATGTTTAATGGTTTTCTGTTGGCGTTCGAACGTTTTTGACTCCCTGTGACGGTTGTGGTGTTGAATGGTCTTTATTTTTGGATACTGTGTTTGTTTCTCAAGTCAAGTCATATTTATTTATATAGTATTTTTTATTACAGTGTGGCTCAGAGCAACTTTCTAATATTATATCAACTTACATTTCAAACAGAGCAAAGCCTAGGGCTACAGTGGCAAGGAAAAACTTTCCTAAACTGGAGCTGGCCTGC
Source organism: Parotocinclus cesarpintoi (assembly GCA_034780495.1). NCBI lineage: Eukaryota > Metazoa > Chordata > Actinopteri > Siluriformes > Loricariidae > Parotocinclus > Parotocinclus cesarpintoi. Next base: position 12,064 of record JAUZSV010221441.1, read on the forward strand.
TTGTGTTCAGTGGTGTTTGATGGTGTTAGTGTTTGATGGTAAGTCCAAATAAACCGCTCAGGAAAAGTTCTCAGTCCTCCATGTTTGCCTTCGGCGATCAAACGCTGGGACGAAGAGACGCTCACGTTACACATGCTCCATAATTACCTTGTCAGCTTTTATTTATGGTTCAAACCCAAACCTGTGGCCCAACCCAAATCTGCTGTGACCTGCTTCAGCGGCAGAACTCCTAAAAAAACGGCACTTTTGTTTCATTGCGTACAGTGTGAACCTGGGATATAGTGTTCATAAAAATCCCTTCCTGCATTACAGGCCTGCAACACATTCCAAAAAATTTAAAATAAATAAATTAAAATGTATCCAAAGTCATATTTATTTCTGTGTCTCTTTCTCTAACGGAGCTAAAACTGAAAACCTAGGGCAACAGTGGAAAGGAAAATCACTAAACCTGGTTAGGACCAAGAATCAAAAATAAAT
>JAUZSV010221548.1:0-20287 GCA_034780495.1 Parotocinclus cesarpintoi
GAATATATAATTCATAATTACAATTTAAAATAATATAAAGAATTTCCTTGGCATATGCACAAATATCCCATAATAAAATATCCTCTAAGAGTACTGTTTACTTGCACCCCATGGTTTTAGTCAGGGGTAAGTTTTATATTTTTATTTTGAAATGGGAGCAGTCTTTTCCCAGAATTGAAGCGTGGTAGTAGGATTGGATCTAACCCACAGGTCGCAAAGAATAAACTAACCATAGACAGGGTGGCAATGTTTTGCTGGGCACATGCACATGTGAACACACTCTTAGAGTGGGGCAGTCATTAAAGTGTGTGGGTGTGTGGGTGTGTGGGTGTGTGGGTGTGTGGGTGTGTGGGTGTGTGGGTGTGTGTGTGTGTGTGTGTGTGTGTGTGTGTGTGTGTGTGTGTGTGTGTTTTAGGATTGTAAGAATGAGCCTTGCCTGAATGGCGGCTGCTGCTTGGACCTGGTGGCCAAATACTCCTGCCTGTGTGCCAAGGGCTACACTGGAAAGCGGTGTGAGGTCGACTTAGACGCCTGCCTGGAGAAGCCTGCTGATTTCCCGCTCTGTTCTAACGGCGGGACATGCCTGGACGGGCCAGGACTCAATTTTACATGCAGGTGAACCCGTAGGTCATGCCCTTCAAATCAGTGCTTTATAAGAGAGAGTAATTGCTTTAGCTAACTCTGAAAACATCTGGTCTGCAGCCCGGTCGTGTTTAATCACGGCTTTGTGTTTGTCATCCTAATTCTGGCCCATGAGAGGGAGTGTCCATCTCAGCCTATTTTCTTTCATTCCCGCCAATTAAGAGTCTGCCGGGCTGTCAGGGAGATGATTACGAAGCAGCTGCCGCCATATGATCGTTTGCTTGTGCTTTACTGAAATGAGCGCCGGCCGGAAACCCAACGCTCGGCCCTAACGTCGTTTGTTCATGATTCGACGTCTTCCGGGGATCGATTTCTCCCACCGCGGCTCAAGACCTGGAAATGAGCCGAGCGTAGCGCGAGGCAAAACAGATACCAGACTCGAGGTTGCCTCGTCCGTCAAAACGAAGCGTCGCAATGGAAAACAAATGTTCCATGGCACCATCGCGCACGGTCACGCACTCTAAGGCCACTTCAGAGACACCAATTAACCTAACACGCACGTCTTTGAAACATACACGGGCAGACTCCACACAGAAAGGACTCACCCTGGGATCGGGATCGAACCCGGGCCGTTCTTTATTATTTTCGTTTAGTTACGTTTAGGATGTTTTTGCCTTGCCTCTGTTGCCCTAGGTTTGGGATTCGGTAACGGACTTTGGATAATAAAAGACAGTAGGAAACCGTAACGCTGCTCTGAGGTAAAAAGTGCTGTAGACGTAAATCTTCCACTTTATAGTGTAGGGGTAAGTGTGCAAAAGTATTAGGCCACCCTTCTATTATTGTTTGGGCAAACGTCAGAATGACGATATACAGTTCTTTCCCAGTTTCTGTATTAGAACGCAACCTGAAAAGACAGGAAATTAGTGTGTTAGTGTTAAGAAAATGGTCATCACAGCACTGGCCAAATAACAAACCTGCCGTTTAAGTAGCATTTTCTTGTAACGCATTAATTATGGAGTGTAAAACGACGTTTCGCGTTGCTTTCTCCGTCCTATACGTTTGATCTTATGGCTTGTTTTTGGCATGACAGTAAGACTGCTGCCTAGCAACCGTACTCAAAGCCCTCAGGTTGTTTTATAGAAAGCTCAGCGTTTGTAGTCTGATTTCTGTGATGCGTCATGGCAGCATCGCCGTGCCTTACGGCTTACATGTCATACAGTACGACCGTGTTTTCATACACTTCATGCCGACTGGCTTAAAACTATTTCTTTGTGAAATCTTAAAGGAATGAAGGAAATCTGGAATTCTAATGAATGAATAAAAATCATGGACCCAAAAGGTTTTTGTAAACACACTGAGCCAAACAATGAAAGGAAAAGGTTTGTTTGTTTGTTTGAGTGTGCTTTCTTGAAGGTGTGAAATAAGTAAAAAAAAAAAAAAACATCTTCTGCTCTTCATCTCCTGCTGTTCGGATTTGCACACGCCTGTGCCAAATGGCCCAGGAAAAGAAAATTTTAAGCCTTTTTGGGCATATTTTGACTAAATTAAATTTTTTAGGTGATAATAATAATAATTTAACAGTTATTATTATTATTAATAATTTATTTTTATTATTTCTTGGTTGATATTATTATTATTATTATTATTAATAATAATAATTACTTAGTAAATTAGATTTTTACTTTTATTATTATGTTTATATTATTATTTTTTTATAAAAATATTATTAACCAAGAAATTATGAAAATAAACTAATAATAATAAAAAAAATTTTCTTGGTTGATATTATTATTAATTTTTTTTTGTTTGATATTCTTTTTGGTTTAATATTATAATTACTACTATTATACATTTGATGAGTTTATTTATTATTTTTTCTATTATATTTTTTTAAATTTCTTGGTTGATATTAATAATAATAAAAATAAAAATCAACCTCACCAAGTAAATAATAATAATAATTATAATAATAGTAATAATAATAATATCAACCAATAAATAATAATAATAATAATAATTTGAAAACCCTATCCAGGTAAAAAAACTAAATAATAATAATAATTATATTATTATTGTTTTTTTTTAACCAATTTTTTTCTTAATATTATTATTACTATTTATGTTGCTTTTTTTGTTGTTATTATGTGTTCATTATTATGATAATAATAATAATAATAGCTCTTTTTTAATAGTGAATGTTTAGTACTATCCCTTAATCACACGCTCTGCTATTTAAACCTCTTGTTGAAGCCGTGTTTGTGGCGTTTATAAAGCCCTGGACCGAGCGTTCGTAGTTTACAGACATGAGCAGTGTTGATTATCAGTAGCCAGTCTCTTAAATCAGTAAGAAATAAAAAGAATAAACTCGCGCTTATTTCGAAGGAGTTGGGACCGACTGCGCACAGAGAACGAGCACCAGAATCGATCATTTTGCACATAACTTAATTCAATACAGCATGGCCACCATATGCCGTCAAATTCTCTCTATAAATGCTCTCAAATCTGTTATATAATCGAGGTCGATCTTAATCTCATGATATATTTTAATATTCTGGTCCTCCTGACAAACATTTCGCTAATGAGACGTTTCTCAGCTTGCACACCATCTGGGAGCTACAGTTTCCACAAACTAAGATGGCCATATGCCTGGGATTAATTTTTTTTTGCCTTCCTCTCCCCTTCACTCTGAATGTTTGCATTTCTTGGCCGGCTCGGCTCGAGGCTATGCCGTGATGTAACCGCCACCCTTCCTATATTGTTTTTTCTCATTTTCCATCGCCTCCTCTTTCTTCTCAGATGTCCAGCGGGCTTTACGGGACCTTTTTGCGAGGTGGAAACGAACGAGTGCCGCTCGGAGCCTTGCTTCCACGGCGGTGTCTGCCAAGACCTTATCAATGGTTACCGGTGCCAGTGCAGACCCGGTGAGCTCTTAGAATTTAGAATACCTATTAGAGTCTGGTGAAACATGGTTCTGGTGAGTGTGAGCACATGGTGTGGAGGAGCACGATTGATATTCACTTCAGATTAAAAAGCCTGGAGAAACTGAAGGAAGACAGAAGCTGAACTTGAGCGATCTCGCTATGGCTGTACTGTTTTTCCTTTGAGGTTTTTTTCTTTTCTTTTATTTTTTTTTCCCCTAAATCCTTGTTCCTGGCAGGTTGGACAGGCCTTCGCTGCGAGGATGACATTAATGAGTGCCTGCCGCAGCCGTGCAACCGAGGGCTGTGCATCCAGAACGAACCGGGCCACGGCTACTCCTGTTTCTGTCAGCCAGGATTCGTGGTGGGAACCTCATTGTATTCGGCCTCTTTTCTCTGCTTGGTTTTGATCTCAAACGCCAATATTGTTACCTTAGGGCTTTCATGAGGAAAATCCTTCCGAAACCCTTAAACGTTCCCTTAGGTGTTCCTTAAGTAAATCGCTTTCAACTGGTATTATGTTATTAAAGTCAAAGTCAAATTTAATTCTGGGGCTTTTTCTCTAAGCGGTTTTATAATCTTATATGATCTTAAAAGGACAATCGCAAATTGAGCAAGCCTAGGGTCGACAGTGGAAAGGAAAATCCCTGACTATAGAAGGAAGAAACCTTGGGTGGAACCAAGAGTCAAAAAGGGACCCGACCTGCTTCCCCCAATAATAATAATGATTCTTATATGACTATAAACCTAACCTTAAAATTATGAATAATATTATATTATTATAATTTTTTTTATTATTATTATGTATTTATTTATTTTTATTACTTGGTTGATATCATTCATATTATTATTTATTTTGTTAGATTGATTCTTGCTTTTATGGTTGTTATTTTGTTATTTTTACCAGGTAAAGATTTTATTATTAATATATTGTCATTGTTATTATTATTATTTTGTTTTTTTTTTACTAGGTGAAGTTTTATTGTTATTATTATTATTGTTATTTTTGTTATTATTATAATTATTAGAATTTAGTAGCTAAGGTTTTATTATTATTGTTTTTTTATTATTATTATTATTGTTATTATTTACCAGCTTAGATATTATTATTGTTGTTGTTTTTGTTATTATTATTATTAGTATTATTTGCTAGTGTATATATATATATATATATATATAATAATAATATACTAATAATAATAATAATAACAAAAGCAACAATTATTATAAAACCTCAGCTAAGAAATAATAACAAAAGCAACAATTATTATAAAACCTCAGCTAAGAAATAATATTATTATTAGTATATTATTAGTATTATTATTGTTGTTTTTGTTCTTGCTTTTATTATTATTTACTAGCTGAGGTATTATTTTTATTGTTTTTGTTTTATAATTATTGTTTTTGTTATATAATTATTATTATGGTTTTTATTATTATTATTATTATTATTTACTAGCTAAGGTATTATTATTTTTGTTTTTATTATTATTATTATTATGAGTATTTACTAGCTGAGGTATTATTATTGTAGCTATCATTGTTGTTGTCAGTATTATGAAATAATTGTTATTATTTACTAGGAGAGATTTGTTTATTATTTTTAGAGTATTATTAGATGTCGATATTATAATTTACTAAGTGAGGTTTTATTATTATTACTGATATTATCGTTATATTCAATCACTTTTTTTAAAAATTGTGTTCGGTTTCTATACTTTTTTTTCCTGCTGATGTGTCATTGTCATGGAAACAGTGGAATTTTAAGGCAGCAAAGCTCACTGAATTAAATCTCTTTAGTGAGGGATGTTATACGATATGCTTAAGTCAGTCATTCCCCTGGCTAGTGGAAACAACAGGACACAGGTCCTCAGACGTTTGATATTTGGCATGTTCTCCCTTTCGCTGCGATGACAGCGAGCTGTTTGGCTTCCTCTCTATAAAAGAGCCCCATAAATGCTTGGCATTTGCTCTTCGGTACGACAACAAGCAGTAAAGCTTCGTGTTTGTGTTTTCCAAAGATCCCAAAGAAATATTTTCTCAGGTTTTGGTTCCAACTGTAGCCGGGGTGGGGCTGCACTTATGTCTTCCACCTGCAGGCACAGCCGTTCTGCTGAATAGAGGGTTTCTCTTTATATGGCGTTTTATAACAGTAGTATTTTGCTCCTGCAGGGGAAAAACTGTGAGGATAATTATGATGACTGCTTGCGTTGGCCGTGCCCTGATGGCTTAACCTGCGTGGATGGCATCAACAGTGTGAGCTGCATTTCTACGGTTACAAATGAGACCTCGGTGCCCGCTGCTTTCCTCGCTCATGCTGAACAACCCCAAGGTAAGCTAATGATTTTTCGAGGATTAACGATTTGTATTTGGGACTGTAGTGGCACTGTGTGGACTTGACGTCCAGTTAAATACGCACTAAGAAGTTGCAATATTAGTACAAAATGACAAGTTTATTGTCCAAATCTGTACAAGTAAAAGAAAGCTCTAGTTGGTACCGTACGGTATGCCCTGTGCATATCACTGAACTGTTAGTGTCCCCTGTATCACTACTAGGGGTGTTCGTCTAGCTGCAACGATCTCGCACCAAGAGGTACACTTTCCAAAAGTAGATTCTTAAAGCCTTTTTATTTTTATAGGGCGGCAGTGGTAGCGAGGAAGCGTGTCTGATTAGAGACATGCCTGAGACATAACTACACGCCCAGATGTGCAATTTTAAGTCTGGGCACGATAGAAATGGGGGTTTTGGTTTGCTGGCGAAAAGATATTTTGATATACTGTTATCCGATTTTATTCCTATTATCTGTTATTCCACCCGATTTTCGGTCGGTATCTCCTCCCACAGCTTTCGACGTATCGACACGGGACAGATGGTGAAACGTCAAGCATGTTTGAGAGAAGTGGGCTTGTTCGCAGCTAAGAAAAATATTGTTTTCTTCGCCCGCTACGATCTTTTTTCTGCCTACAATTTCCCATTGACTTAACATTACGCCAAATTTCACACAGCTGTAGCTCGGTCAATTTTTAAGCTACACGCGCGGAAATCGGACAGCCTGGCCCTGGATATGATGTCACCGGTCCTTTTAAGTTATAGAATGATCGCACTGTCCATTCACTTTTTATCACTCTTCAAAATCACCCCATTCGTTTTATATGGCCCCACGGAAAAATAAAAAAAAGTTCAAAGATGATCAGAATCAATCAGGTCTCAGACATGCACCCGTTATTGGACCTGCACCATGCCAGAGGCTTCAGGGTCTCGGACCTGCGCCCGGCCAGAACCCACTGTGTCTCGGGTCCATGCTCAATCGCAGCTCAGTCCTGCGCTCATCCACCGGGACTCGGACCGGAGCCCGATTAGAATCGACCGGGTCTCGGGCCTACGCCCGACCAGAACATACCAGGAATGGGACCTGGACCTGACCAAAACCCACCGTGCCTTGGACCCACGCCGACCGGAACCGACCGGGTCTCAGACCTGTGCCAGGCCAGAACCGAAAAAAAGGTCGCCCAATGCTTTCGCTGAAGCCTTTGCTTAGAATATGCGCTCGAGCTGTTAAGGACCTGGAAATGTTTCGTCGCGGACCAGTCGGCCTGACCTTCAAAGATGGACCCGAAAAAATGTCCGTCTGCTGCCTTTTCACCCCTCCCAGGCATAGGAGCTCAGATAAGTACGTCCAAAGAGTTTGGAAACGATCGGAGATTTATCGAGTCATGGACTCGAACGCGCATTCTAACCAAGCCTGCGCCCCAGGACGCGGAGCAGTTCATTACGAGAGTGCGCCCTCCGCAGAAATCAATCGATGATGGATGTCGAACGACGACGCGCAGGGGACGCCGAGCTGTCGGCGCGAATTCTCCGGCAGCAGACGCTCGGCGTGGCTTCATTCGGTCGGACTGGGTGAAATTGAGGTCACGGTTCTGCACCGAATAAAGCTCAGGGAAGTTTATTGGCAGAGAAGAGAGGCGGCTGAACCGAAACCCGTCATCAATAATGGATTCTGAAATGAATGTGTCCTTTCGAATGTGGCATCACTTGAAGGACAGGGGGCAACACTTCATTTTTTGTTCCTTTCGCTTATTAGGAGCTTGCCGGGCCGTCAGGAACGAGCAACGTGCAGCCAAAAGGTGAAAATCCCTAACAAGATTCTTCTCCCTGCACCTGTTAAGGCTATTGTTATTACTTTTTTTTGGTCCTTTACCACCCCATGTTCCCTCCATACCCAGGGCTCTCTACTCCACAGGATTAGCACGAAAAGTCCCGCTCAGTGTGGCTCCCCATAAAGGAACAAGCCCGGTCGCTAACGAGGGGCCCCCCGGAGGAGCCGGATGTTAGCGTTAATGGGCGGCGCGGAATAAGTGTTGATACCAATGCAGTAGGACTAACACGGGCTTCTGAAGATGCCTATGTAGGTCGCTCGCTAAAAACACTCCGAGACCCAGATGCGGCTAAGAATAGTTTCACTCAGTTAAAACCGCCGCTTTCTCTTTGTACTGTCGCCCTCGGCTCCAGGCACTAAATCCTTTCACATGAGTGAGGAAAAGGTACCTCGATAGCTCCTGACTACTTTAATTTTCAAATCACGGAGAGCCGGATGGCGGGTTCCTGACGCCAGGGAGGCCGTGGCGCCTGCCTCGCTATTTTCTGAACCCAAATGTGGATGGACTTTGAAAGTAAACAAGCCGTTTACTTAAAAATACAGCTTTGCTCAGAGGAGAGAAACTGTCCACCTGAGAGGAACTTGGCTGCATTTTTTTTTTTAACCACCGGCATAACTGAAATGGTTCGGGTCTGAGGACGTGTCCCCCTGTATACTGTATACCTAAAGAGAGAGAAAGAGAGGGGGTGGTGTAGAGAGACTTTCCAAGCATTTATCTGTGGATGTGGGGGTCAGTGTGGAATTACCAATACGGGTAACACTAAATGCTTCTGATTTACGAAAATATTGTTGACGGAATCTCCTAGTCTCCGTGGGTTTACTCCGGTTACTCCGGTGTCCTCCCACAGTCCGAAGACATGCATGTTAGGTTAATTGGTGTCTCTGAAGTGGCCCTTGACTCTGCGTGTGTGTTCCCTACGATGGATTGCCGTTCCGTCTGGGGTTGTTCCTGCCCTTACGCCCAGAGTTGCCTTAGAATCCCGACCTCAGCATTTCACAAGCCGGTGGTGCCATCTAAACGGCCCGGGTGTCACAAGGCTCGAGAGAGCATCTGAGCGACCGTTTACTCACGCTGCTGTGATGACTAACAAGCAACAAACATACTGGGTACGCGCAAATCCTCTTCGAAACGACGGCCCGTCGCTAATGCCCCTGTTACCGACGGGCGCAACGACTCGGATGGCAATAAAGGAAAATAATCATTGGTTTAATCTCATAGCTATTGTTGAATTATTCACCGCGGTTTCAGTCCCTGCTCCGCGTGCATCTCATTCCAGTGAATTATTTAAAGCCGTAATGGCGGATTCTTCACGGTCACTTAACGTGGTGCCGCTCACACCGACCCGAGGTGTACGCGTACGCATGTAGCGCATAATTATATCACACTTAGCCGCATTAGTCCTTCCACATCCGCAGTACGCAGACGCCTCCTGTTCTAGTAATTCACCTTCAGTCTAAGCTGGTTCTCCGGCAAAAAAAAACCCAACAGGTGGCTCGATAGTAAGGAATCCTGGTGTGCCCTTGTGCAGCTTGCCGTACCGGATGAGCAGAGGGTCGTGGGTTTGTTTCTGGGGGATATCGGCAGAAAGGTTAGTTGTTCCGGCCGTGTCCTCTCACCAATTTCTTAGCAAGCTTTGTATCCATTTTCGGCATTATCCCAGCTCAGTCGCCGCCGCCGACGGTCAGTGCCACCCGGAGAGGCTCAATCACACTAACCGCTTTCAAACATCCCTTCAGTAGAGCCTTTCCGAACCAGAATACCCCCTAAAAAGGCATTAACCCAAGCCTCAGATCCCGTGCCCGTGCCTGCTGGCGGTTGCGGCTGATTACATCAATGCCTTACAGCAGTCCAAACAAGGATCACAAATTAATGAATGGCTCAATCTCGGGAGGATAATTTTGAATCGTCGTTGCTGCCGAAACCAGATGGGGGTTTCAGCCAGGGGAGGGTGGCGGGTGGAGAGAACGTACCTTTGTAGTTGCCCTCAATTCAGCCTCATTAATTCCCAGATCAAAGCGTCTTTAATGCTGATAATTTCTTGCTCGTTGCATTGCGGCCTACTGTCTGGGACATCAGTGCTTTTGTGTTCTACAATACTGTTTTCCAAACTGGTCCACAGGGCCGGTTTTTGTTCTGTTCTGGCTCCCGGGGCTGTAAAACCAAGCCAATTAATACACCTGGTTGTGTGTAGTGTCGGGGGCTGTGGGAGAGCAAATATATGGCATGTTCGGGGACTGGGATTGGAATCTGTTGGGCAATTTTCCGATTGATGTTTCGCGCCATTGTGCGAAATCCGTCCTTGGCTGCTGATGAAACATGCTGCATCGATTTTAAATATTGATAAAGGCTCAGTCTGTGCTGGCTTCGTAGAATGAAGGTGGATGTTTTCGGGGTTCGGAGCGCTCATCCCGTCTGTAAATCTGGAAGAGCGGGTTTCTGAGCACAGGCCGAATCATTCCGAGGGTCTTTCGAGCTCGAGTTAGTTGCAGCCCTCGATCAACGTCTTAATGCGTCGTCATAAGTCACAGTTCGATCGGGAGTAACTGTGGGCCAATTATAGAAAGGTCACAGCAGTCCGTTTGAAAATCTGATTGCCTAAGGGTACAGCGTGCGGCATTTAGCCAGAATCATGTTCCGCTCAGACGCAACATTGCGGTTTTCTGTGCCGGTGGTTTACGTACAGCGCCATATCATCCTGCACAGCTCCCTTATGGCCCCTTTTACCTTCCACAGTCAGCTGCTTAATTGCGGGTAGTCCTTTATTTGCGATGGGGATGCGTTCTCGTACTCCTAGGAGTTCTATATGTACTATATATATATTCTTAAAACACACAGCTTTTGCTTGGAGTATCATTACTCCCGCCACGTGCCATGCTTAGAACTACAACTGGGCAAAACCTTACAGAACCCTAGCAAAAAGCTCATTATACAATGAACAAGAATAATTACGCAACCCCAGAACCACATTTACCAGCCCCTATCGCTCCCTCCACGACACGCACTGCCGACTTCCTCATCGCAGCGCTCAGCGGTATAACCCTTATGCTGGAAAATTGGTATTTAAATATTCTAGCAGAAAACGTATTAAAATGTGGATTTGCGTTTGTTATCGGGTTCTCATTATAAAGAATAAACTCCCTCCTTCTTGGACTTTTTTCCCTCCTTGCTGTTGTTCAACATTTGTCTTTGGATTTTTGGGCACTTTGTTCTAAGCTTTCCGTACTGTGCTTCTGTATTTCGCCGTATCTCTGCCTATCCTTGTCCTGTGCCACGTTATCGTTAGCCTAGCTTGTTAGCTTCTGTCCATTTATATTAGCCTAGCCTGTTAGCCTTTGTCTGGTCATGCCCAGTCCTAAATCAACTGTATTGTAAGTCACTTTTGTAAGTCGCTCTGGATAAGGGCGTCTGCTAAATACTGTAAATGTAAATGTATTGCACAATATACTCTCTTTGCACTCTCCCTTGGTCTTTTCCTTTACGCACTAGCAGTGCAGCTGTTTAAAGTGTCTTGTTGAAGTTAATTGGCACAGTGGTCTTTACTTTATAATTATATTCATTGTCACATGATGACCATTAAGACAGCGTTTGTTGTTCCTCCTTTTTACTTAACCTGCAATTTAACTTGATGGGTGGTCAGTGTTTTATATTATAAGGCCTTAGAACGTCTCAGGGAAGTTATGCGACGCACTGGTTTGTCCCTAATATATGAATACGTCCTGTCCCTGTCGTTTAGATGTTCCCTACTGGAGATACCACGGCACCTCTTTCCTGGCGTTCGATGGGATTAATCTCGGTGCTGTGAGTAATATCACTCTGCGCTTTCAGACTCGGTCATCGACTGGAACCCTCTTGTATATGGACCAAGGCCCTGTCCAAACAAGCTCCTTTTTCATCAAAATACACCTTCTTAAAGGAATATTGCAGGTGACGTACTGAACGTACTAAAACTATTTTAATTCCGTTCCACTAGGAGGAGCAACACTTTTACATTACGTGTGATGTCATTTAGCAGATGCCCTAATACAGTCCTACAATCCAAGCAGTTGTGGGTTAAGGGCCTTGCTCAGGGACTCAACTGTGACAGGGTGGTATTTGAACCCTGAACCTTCTGGTGCATGGTCCAGTATCTTAACCACTAGGCCACTAGGCTACCACAGTCCCACTTTTTGCACCAACTACAGCCACTACTTAAGTAATGCCTTTCTACACCAGCGTTACAATGCACGTTGGAGAGCCACCTTATCCTACACGGCTCTCTTCTGGCACTTTTCGGATTCCAGAGCAGGCTGTAACTACACATAGACGCCATGCAGTTGGCTGAAAGCCAATTTTCGAGCCGTTTCTCCTTCCAAGGCTTCACGGTTGGGGAGTTTTTCCTTACCGCTGTCACCTCAAGCTTTGTTAGTTAGGATTTTGAGCCTGTGTGGTTTATATATTCATGTCTTCTATTTTCAGTATGATTTTTGCTGCAGTCTAGAAGAAGCCGTTCAGAGGATCGATACCAACGTCCAGGTCCAGGATGGCAAAGAATATCTGGTGTATGTGAGGTAAGAGGTCCACCCGATCAAAGGCCCACGTCACAAGAGGTATTTTACCGTCTTGACGTTGCGCTTAGTCGGAGAAGTCCGTTCAGCCAAACTTAGTTTGTGTTATGACACTTTGCAAAACACCACTTTTTCACCCCAATTAATTTCCAATTTAAGATGGCGATGACATTGTGACGGCCATGTGTGTCAGAAACTGATACCAACTTCGGATTCTGCTTTTGTGCAGATATGAGATCGAACCCTTTTCCCGCTGTAACGTCGTCCAGAGAACAGTTAGTAAGAGTGGGCACTGGTGATACGCAGTAAGACCTGGTTCAGAATTTGGTCGTTTGGAGGTCTGCTGCCGAGAGCGTCAGTCCTTAAGAACTTCCCCTGGGCTGGACGGTGCATATACGAAGCCCTGAGATGGACTGGTGGTCTATGCAGGAAAAACTAGTACCTGAACCAGTGGGTTCCTTGACTGGGCTAGGCAGGGTTCAAAGATGAACCTTATGTTGCAATACACACTGTAGGAGATGGCTGAGGTCATTATTTGGTTTTCAGAAAAGTCAAACTATTTGAGTCTCCCAGAAGAATTAGCTTGACTGAACCACCAGGACCTCAGGACCAGTTCTCCAAAGCTCCGAAGGTCCTCTCGCACGCTGGCTTTTTTTTTTTTTATAATTTCCCGTCAGTTCCGATTCTTTTTATAAGTTCCAAAGCTCTACAGGGAACAACAGGCTCAAGGTCTACCAGGACCTGCTACCCTCTGGCAAGGTGCCAGGCTGCCAATGTCAAGCGGAACGGAGTTACAGACTTAGTAAATTATGCTCGGCTGCTTTTCCTCGAGCCCCTTTTCTTTTTTTTTTTATATTAAGAATCCCATCATGAGACACAGGCCTTAGGGACCTGCCCACAGTTAGCCCAGAATCTGCTCTAAGATAATTATCGCTTTGGGAATCTCCCAAGTTTTTATGTCTGGCTCAGGCACACACAGTATGTCATGTCTTTCGAAGGAGGTGTAGGTAAGGAGTGGCTGTAGATCTGTAAATCTGTCCTGTCTGCATGTGTCCTGTACGTAGAGATTTTGTCCCGTCGCAAGTTTTGTCGGTAATCCCGGCTGGTACAAAAGCAGTATCCACAAAAGTTCTTGTATCGTATTTTAAAGTAGCAGCTTCTCGGAACGACCGCCATCCCCACTGAGTAACTACTGGCACCCGAGGCTCATTGATGTGCAACGACAACAATGGCTGTTCTGTCTGGTCCCGGGCAAGTCTCTGAAATTTTCAACACTGGTCACAGGAGAAAAGCAGCCAAAACCCGTTGTCGGGGAGATGTGTGCTGGAGAGCCACGTCATTCTGCATAGCTCTACAAGCTCTTTGGTTATATCCTACTACACCGAGCGTATATAAAGCTCTCTTTAATGGGGATTTATAGTCTGGGCTTTTTACACTTCCGGGGTTTTCCTAGCTCCTTGCAGTTAAGTCTGCCTGAGTCTTGAGTCTGGGAGGATCGTCATGCCTTGGGCAGACGTGGTACCAGCACATGGTGTGCAACGATGGGCCCGCTTTGCGTAAGCGCCGATCGGGAGCACCCTGGCTTAGCCGGGCTATGAATAATCATTTGAAAATCACAGACAATAGATTCAGGTACACTTCACGGCCAAAGGTGAGCACAGCTATGCAATCTCCGTAGACCGGCGTTGAGATTAGACGAGTTCAACTTAGGGGATCGATGACATTCAGAGTGGCTCCTGCCGCAGAACGGCACCTTTTTCAACAAGTTATTTCATCAAATCTCTCCCCTCTAAGAGCTGCGCCGGACAACTTTAAGTGCTGTTATTGCGAGGTGTAAATGTATATGACAGCCGAGCTGTGAAGTGGATGAAAATGAAAGCTTAGGGACGTCGTAAAAGTCATCTGTACTCGAACACACAAAGGCATATCGTAATGGCATTGTGCTCCTGGATGTAAGATCAGCACAAAAAAAGTGTACAGGAATAATACCACAAACTGCGTCACAATGACAGAGCGGGCAAGGTTACGCTATTTACAGCACCGGCCCCAGTTATTATACCGTATAATAATTTCTTCTCTTTATTTTTTTTTTTTTTTGCCTTTTCAGCTTTACTATGGTGCAAAGTGCAAGCTGGAAAGAAGAAAGTGCAAATAAAGGATCAATCCCGCGTCGTTTAGACCTATTTCATTGCAGCCATACCTTTGTAACGCTACATGCGCTTTTGTGTTGTCATAAAGCATGGCCGTCCCTTGAAAAAGATGGCGTAATATACTTTTCTGCATTAATGCTGCCACACGAGTGTAAAAGCCCTTGTCCAAGGGCGCCGACCCAAGGATTTGTTCCTTTTTCGTCTTGAGTCCACAGCCCACTGCATTCATGTTTTCCAAAAAAGAACACTAACTTGGGAACACTAACTTCCCTTACACCAATACACATTTCCACTGGGCCATGATCCATCCTAGATGCCCCCAAGCCCAGAGAAGGCGTCGCCACTTTTGTCTTCTTTTTTTTGCACAGTAAAGTTGTAAGTGCTTGACAAAAAAATCCCTTGCCCACGTGGTTCGGTCGGCTATCGTTTGAAGGGATCCGTGTTTAAGGCTCTTCTGTTTAGGCTTGGATCCTCACCCGTTAGGCGCCGAAATTCCTCCGGATTCAGCGCATCGGTTAATTTTATGCACCGAAGAAGAAGAACCGTGCAAATCCCTCCCAATCTTTCTTTGTGGGACGTTGTTCCGGTGTGCATGCCGGTAATCCGTCCTGTGTCACGAGTGCTTCGGTTCCACAAAGCCAAAGCATCGGGCTTTCGGGTTCTAACCTAAAGAAAGACGTTCACGGTACGCTTCGGACCGCTTTCTGCCGTGTATCCATGGAAACAAAGCCTATCGTATTAGCAGCAGCCTATTTTGGATATGAAAAACGGGGATACTGAAAGCAAAATAAGAATTAAGTGGAATTGAATTAGATCAGCTCCTGTGGTCCTTTCTTCCCCGAGGCAGGACGTCTTATTAACATAAACTGAAGAGAGTTTAGACAACGTTTAGACCATTTAGGATTCCCGTTTTTAATTCGGGATATTTACTGGCATTGCACAAGGCCCGAGGCCTTGAATATACAGACATGATTCTACTCTTGACATTTGTGCCCCGTAATGGACTCACTGCTGGCCTTTCCTCCTGCCCTCGCTTGTGTTTTGGTTTTTTTCAATATTTTTTATCTCAAGAAATGATTCCTGTCTCCGCAGACAGTCTCTGTACCCATGTGAAGCGGTAGTCACCGTGTCAGGGTTCCATCAGGTCCGGAGCGTTCCGGTCGATCACGGGTCGGGGCCGAGCAGGCAAAGGACCGGTCGTGTTTTCATTGGAGGCCTGCCATTCACTTACTCTCCACATAAGGTAAGCTTGGTATTGCGTTGCTTTATCTTATCACATCTGAATTCCTGAACATGGGCAAGAAAAGGGCAGCCCCGTTGTGTGTGTGTGTGTGTGTGTGTGTGAGAAAGAGAGAGTCCACAAACAATGCACAGGTGCAGGTGATAATGAGCATTCAGTAGATGGAAATGAAGGTGAACTGAACCCGGTGTGACCAGTCAGGAACCGTGGAGTCTCCTGGCATTGAGGTTCCCCGATTAAAACGCCCCTGCCAGGATTTAATGAGTGCCCGGGAGATTCGGCAAGGTCAGGGCCATAGCACCTGTTCGGTGAATTCCCAGTGCAAACATCTGCCGGTCTGACCAGAACCAGCGGTGGGAGTGCCGGAGGCCAGAGGAGCAAAAACGCCACCGGCAGGAGCCTGCTGGCCCTGCATAAGGCCTGCACTGTGAACGAATGGTACATGCTCTAGGGTTATATTTTTTGGCGTACCTAGGCGTTTGGACGTTTTGGACAGATTAAAAAAAATACGGGCCGCCTCTCAGGGTCGCATCGGCCTGTCCCCCGTTCAGTCGGAGCGACACTGGTTTAATCTCCGGTGTCTGTGAGTTGACATATACAGAAGGAGCCAGTTTACACTCGCCCACCCCCAGGCCGTTCTGTGATGCCGCACGAGTGCACTTTTGGGGTAGAACTTAAAGCAGTTCAATAAAAAGGGAGCACCCCATGCAGAACCCCAAAAGCAGGGTAGCACCTGATGTGTACGTGGGTACAACCAGCTGACCGGCGGATTGATTGAACGACGGATTGGGGCCCCGTCTAGGGTTGTTCCTGCCCTCGCGCCCAGAGTTGCCGGGTGGGCAACCGGCTGACCCGCGCAACCCCGTGTGGATTAAGCGTCAGATAACGAATGGATGGATTATTACTATGAATGAAAACACAAGATGACAACTAAAGTAAAGCATTACTACAGGACTGCTCGTACCAGTTTTCTGTCATTCAGACGTGAATAAGATCTATATAAGACAGATGATATATTTCTGTTTATTTCTAGACCTACCGTAGCCATCAGTACTGCCTACAGAGCACGAACAGAGGCAGAACGCCGGCATTCCGGACGCCGTTTAACCTCTGCGGTCCTGGTCAGAGCCGCATTGGTAAATCTGGCTACGGAGAAACCTTGCAACGATGGAGACAACTGTCATCATGTTCACCCGAGATAGACCGGCAGCACCAGAGCCGATTCTTTAACAGCGATGTGACCTTTCAAACAACATACCTTTCCCGGACGCTCTATAGGACATGTTGCTTGACAAATTGCATGCTGTCCGTCTAACCTTGTGAGCCGGCAGCGCGGGCAAAAGAAAAAGAAAAGCCCTCGAAAGAACGAATGACATGCAGTCGTACCGAGGTCCTCGAGAGTTCCCTGTTTCTTTGTTCCAATTATCGTTTAGAGTTTTGCATTCGGTAAAATGAGTGATCCACGCACGACTTTGTGCCACTTTATTAGGTACACCTTGCTGTTCCGGGGCTCGAGGACCCCCCTTTTCCCTTGCGGCAGGGCGCAGGAAACATTCCTTAGGGACAAAGTTAAGTTTTTGGTTAAAGCCTAAACTCTTTTCTGCCTTGTTTCTTGACTCCCAATCCCCCTTTCAGGTTGCTGAGCCTTTGCACAACTACACGGGGTGCGTTGAAATGTTAGAAATGAACGGCCTCAGAGGATTTCACTCTTCCAGGGCCATTACCGAGAGCAACGTTGACGACTGCAGGTTTGTTCGGCCGACCCTTTAAGGGATCGATTTCCCTTCCTGCGTATCTTTCTCTCTCTCTTTTAATTGAGATGCACTTCTGTACTTTATTGTCCGTAGCCCTTAGATGTGCGCTTCTAAGCCAGTGCATATCGGGAGCCACTTAAAGGCACCGGGTGCTATGGAAACCAATCGACGCAGATCGCCCGTACTGGTATAAATAGACGGGGGCGGGGGGAGGCCGGTAATTGTTGGCGTTCATCTGCCATTGATGAAAAGGACGGCAGAGACGTTTTTAAACAGGTTATTAGCTGCCCTGGGTGAATTTATCCAGAGCGACCTACACATGTGGGTTAAGAACCCAAGAGCGGCACCTTGCCAGAGGTGGGATTTGAACCCTGGACCTCGCCGCAGTTCTACACTGTATGTACTGCTTAGAGGATTTTGCGAACCGTTTTGGCAAGCAGAAATGTAACGTAAATGTAGAAAGAAAAAAAAACCAAACACGTCTGAATAAAGGTGTGTCCTGGGGATTCGAACCTTCTGGTTCATGGTCCAGTCCCTTAATACCACCACATCGATGCTGTTATAATGGAAGCATGACGGGCTTGGAGATGACCAGGCACGAATAGGTCCTCTGTAAAGGATGGCTGGGCCGGGTAAGGGTTAAAAATGACTGCTATGGCAACCTTCTTCACCACAAATTGGAGAATCTCTTAGTCGAATGCTTATTTATGTCTTATTTTCGGTCTTTTGTGATACCCCTGACCTGTCCTCTCTGTCCTGGCTGTCTCTCTCTTCCAGCTTGGCGCCAACGAATGTAAAGATTTTTAGGCGTTGATAGTTTCCATCTGTTTTATCACTAATTCTTACATACATCTGCAAATGCATTGATGTAACATGTGGTACTCGGGTGTTTCGGGTCTTTTACCATGAGACGCCCTCACCCAGGCGACCCCGTCCCCAGATTGAGCCCAAATAGCTGTTTTTAACGGATCGGCCCCGCTTGATTACCTCAGCTGTAGTCCTGAAATCCCCGTCGTGACGCCAACAAATGCGCGCCTCGCCCAAGGCTTTTGGCAACACCTAATGCGACCCCCGTTTGTGACACAGGGGACAAGCTGTACGGTGTGGCTCAGCCTTCCAAAGCCCTGTGATCTTTCGGTCCAACCGGCGTTTGATCCCATCGCGCAAAGTCAATCCGAACAGCCAGACTCCATGTGAGAAGCACACGATCGTTCCTGCACTTTCCCTCGGGGTCGATAACGTTTGATCGACCTGTTACACACGAGAAAGAAATGCTCATTAAACACTGATTTTCTTCAATGGTTTAGGCTTTCTTCCCCCGTCTTGTCCCGGTAAACATCGAGACACGTGGCATTTACAGAAGGCAAGCTTCTTTGTCGCCTTTCGCCCTCTAACGATGCCGCATTTCCACGAACGTGCCAACTGTGGCACAGCTTGAGGGCGGAAAGGATTTGATAAATTGGTAGTTCAGCTCTGATGCCACACAGCCTGGAAAAAGAAAGATTTGTAAAGTACTAGGTCATTATTTGGTCATGTATATATATTATAATAATTGACATTATCTATAAAATGCCTGTCCTATTGTAAGTAGTACTGCCTTGTATCCTGTAACCACTACTATGTACTTGCAGGACTTTGTGGCCTCTGGGCGGCCTGCAGGAGACTGTTCTCCGTCCAGAGAAAAACACCTCCAGCAAAACAGACAGCGGTGTCCCCCAGCCAACCGGGTCCTCGCCGGAATGTTTCGGCAGACCGTGTCTCAACGGGGGTACGTGCCACCCTCTTTCCGTGCCAAGCGGTGCCAGAGCGTTTATCTGCCACTGCCCCCTTCGCTACGCCGGCCAGCTGTGTGAGAAAGGTACCGAGGTCCTTCGTGAAAGTAGTTTGTCTGTTATCATGGCGTGCTTTGACAGAGCGTTATCGGCTCCGGTCTAAATTTCTGGGGTTTAGTGAGTGATGAGAGGGACGTGCCCCTTGTCAGGACCGGCCTGCTGTCGTTCTTTAAAGAGGCAAAAAAACGTCCATCTGATCCCCCATTCGGAATTATGATGGGAAATTCAAATCACATTAGAGATTAAGGTTTTGGGGGGGGGGGTTTGTTTGTTTTCCTAACTCCAGGGTTCGAGTTGTTTTGGCAAAACACAAAATACGAGCCTTAATCACGATGGAAGTCAAAATGACTGAAGTGCTGCGTAAGCGTTTCTAATCTTTTAGCCGCATCTGAGTCACCTTTCATCAAACAACGGCATCTCAGAATGTGCAAAACATTCGCATTTGCAGAAAGCTTTTATACTAAGTGACTTGCCGAAGAGCTGAACGGTCAAAGTCGGATTTATTTAAAGCAGATGTACAATGTTGTATGGTCTTATAAGGTCAATCCAGAATTGAGCAAGACTAGGGTGACAGTGGCGAATCCCTAAATGTAGAAGGAAGAATCCTTGGGGTGAAACCAAGTCTCAAAAAGGGACCCGTCCTGCTAACCGTAGCAGTGTAGCTAAAAAGTAGAGAACCAGGTGGTAACACAGCCAAGAGGGATCAAGGAGGCAATAACCCAGAATCCCAAATCACACAAATTTATTTGATTGTAAATCACCAGCTCTGCCCTTAATTTATAGAAAGGATGCGCAAGTCAGGATCAGGAGGATCAAAATTTAAGTCGTCTAGAAAAAGACTTCAGACTTGACTTGAAACTCATCCCTAATGACTCTCGATTCGACTCGGACTCATCCAAAATGACTCGTGAACATTAAGAGTCAGTCCGTTATCCAGTCACTGTGCACAAAAGATATAGAAAAAAAAACTTTCTTTGTGTGTAAATGTTGCCATTTTTCATTACTTTTATTCAGGTGATTTGGGATGCAGCCCCTTGTCTCGTGAGGTATTACAAAATCTGCTTATCGCGAGCAGGAACTCGAAAAGAAGCGTCAAATGTAAGAAA
>JAUZSV010221549.1:0-12539 GCA_034780495.1 Parotocinclus cesarpintoi
AAGTATTATTTTTAATGACACCATTTTATACTTTGTACAACCACCGTTAAACAGCAATTAGTATTTGCTTATCATCTTATGAGAAGGTTGGAAAGTCCAGAGCAGGGAATATTCCTTTTTTTACAGAATCTCAGGTCCCCTCTTAGAATCGCACTCTTCAGATTTTCTATGAGATTTTCATCAATGGCTTGAAATGTCCATGATAGACTCTTAATTTTGTGTTTAGTAAACCATTTTTGTGTTTATCTTGACATGTGTTGGATCGTTTGTGCTGCTAAAAGATCTGGTTAAGAACCATTTATTGTTTCTTGAAAGAGACAGACATTTAGATTTAAAATGGTATGAAAATGTACTGGTATTTATGGAGTTCATGATGCAATGTATAATAAAGAGAATCAGAGGGCCTCTGGAGGAAAAACAGACCCACAACATCCACCATACTTAACGGTGGGTATCAGGTTCTTTTAGTGTTTGCTGCAGAATAGCACAATATTTGTTTCATTTGACCATAGAACACGATTCCAGTAAGACACTCAGTAGTGTTTAGCAAACTCCAGATGCTTACCTTTGCCGTTAGATGACAAGAAAAGCTTTTTATCCAGACAAGCCTTACAAAAAATCTGTTATTACTTTTTCGCAAACTGTCCAACAGTGACCCTTGGATGTTTTTGCGCTTCTCTTATTATTTTCCTTATTGTGTGTATTTGGGTTCTTGTCCATGCAAATGTGTCACAATTGTTTACTGCAATAACTGTCAATATGGGCATTTTCAGTAGCTAGCCCTTTAAATGTTGATACACTTTTTTCTTTTTTAAATTGCATTGTATGTCTTGTCTTTGCCATGTTAAAGATAATATAACTTCTCTTATTTTGTCATATACTCATCAACCACTTTATTAGGTACACCTTGTTAACGCATCATCTCAGTGCGTTTAGGAATGTAGACATGGTCAAGGTGACCTACTGAAGTTCAAGCCGAGTTCATAAAACTGGTAGTGAAACAGGAAGCCATGTGTTTCAAAGTTCCTACACAAAAAGTAATACTTATTTAAGACAACTTTTGTTTCTAATAATTTGTAGAGGTATCAAAAATTGTATTGTATAATATATATGATTTGGAATCATTTCTTGATGAGTGGTGTTTTTCTCACCTTTTTCTCAACTAAAGTTAAATTTATGGGCTGGATATTTTTCAGTGTGAGATTAAGCTTACTATAATTCACTATTATTGATCAAAGGGCCTGTAAATTATTCAGTTGAATTTTGTTCCTAATACAATGCTAACAAAATTAGGGGATATTTCATTTTGTTGTAAGGAGTATAATTTCTAGAGGTACCAATACATGTGTGGTTTAAAAAATATATATTTATATTTGCTTTTGTAGAAATTCAGTTGTGATTAATAAATCACAAAGACATTTTGCTTTTAAATAATTGAAATGTTTTGAATAGTTTTAGAGTAACAAACCATACTGTTCAGGACCCATAGTATGTGTTTAGGCTGGCTGTGGCTTCTGCACATGATGTCAGCTTGCATTGGGATCCTCACACCATCCTACAGCTGACATGCTACACACAGTGCTCTGTGCATTGGGTCATGTTTCTTCTGAAAGACTACTCAGATATGGCACAAACATCTGTTCCTTTAACCTGAAAAAAAACCACAGCGGTCTCCCCGCAAGCTACACTTCAGCCCCTGAAGAATTGTGGGAGCAGGACCAGTGCATGTGGCTTCTCCTTTTTAGAACAGTGTCCGGACAAAAAGCGCTGTCAGAGCACGGCTTGACCTCAAGGGAGCGTTCAGAGAAATATGAGAGTGAGAGAGAGAGGGAGAGAGAGAGAGTAGCTGGAGGGCAAGGGTGTTTTAGTGTTCATCTCTTACTCGCAATGTAGTGGTAGTGAGCGAGAGAGATACAAACCGTCGGACAATATGTTTTATGAGCATGTGTCCAAGATTGATTAGAAGACAATATGTTATGGAATGAAGAGATAAAACAAGCCTTGATGGTTTAAATGATCTCCCACAGTGTCCCCTCGGTACCACTGGGGAAATTCCTCACATTTCAGAAGTAGATAGGAAAAGTAAATAAAGCTGATGATAACATGATCAGGTTTGGACAGGGCTTATAACTCAGAGCTAGATGTACAGCTCAAGTTGCCAAGCAGTGAGGTCAAAGCTCAGACCGCAACCGAACATGGGCATTAAATCACCTGATCCACTTTCTTCCCAGCCTCTTACTCCCATACACTTTCCTATTCCTCCATACCGAGTAGAGAATAAAAGCTTTTATCCCTGGTGTGCTTCTCCTTCTCCTCATGTCTTATTTATCCCACAGTGATTGTCTTGCTGGTGTTTTAGGCTGCTACATCTCTCCTCCAGGGCCAGTGTCATATGAATATTTCAAGAAATAAAAAATAGATGATATAAAGGCTCAGCGAGTTGGGGTTGTGTCTCTGGAGATGAAGGAGTGGCACTTAGAGTGCCTCCAACTCTGCCAGGTGGATCATAAGCGCTTTAGTTCACCACGAGTCTGGAGCCTTAATCCCATCTTGCGAACACGTGAAAATCTCTGTAATACGAGAGCTTGAACTGGGGTTCTGTATGTTTATTTCAAGGTTTAAAGACTAAGTAGGTGGCTCATTTTTTGTTTCTTCACTGCCAGTATTGTGAAGGATAGGGTAATTTTGTATAACATTGTCTCTGAGTTTGCAGCGGGTGAGGTTAGTAAAAAAAAAAGGTTTTGACCATTCATATATTAAATTGCAATTGCTTTTGACCAAAAAAAAAATCAACACACAGCTTAACTTGTCACTGCTGTGTGCTTTATGGATAGAGTTAAACAAGTACAGGCACCCTTGGTAAAGATGGGTAAAAAAAAGTGTAGGAAAAATAAATAGGCTTTAACAAAATAATTTGTAAAACAATTAAGTCTGTTCCCTTCAATGACTGAGGTCATAAAAATATGAATAGAAAATCCAGATCTGATTTAAAAACTACAGATGCTCCAGATCCATGATCAGCAGGTGTGTGTGTGTGCGTGCGTGCGAGCAAGAGAGAGCGCAACTACCTTACCTCTATCATCTCAGGTTATCGGCTTTCTGTCATAATTGGGTTTGTTAACAATGCAGCAGGTCACATTTTAGTAAAAGTGTGCAAATAATAATTTTTAGTCTTGGTCAGTCAGTCCTTATTTCCAATGTTTTATTTGCAACATCTAGATAATGAATCACTAATCAATACACCTTGACAAGCAGTGGCACAGTGTGGAACTCCGTGATATAATCTCATTTCTGGTCATCATGCCACATGAATGACTGCCTTTGTTTCATTTCAGAAAACATCATTCAGGATGACATGAACAATTACATCAGCCAGTATTACAGTGAGCCAAGTAGTGGTAAGAAACATTTGATCTTACACAGTTGTGATGTGGTGATTAAATTATGTTTGCACTCAGCCTAAAATATGAAACAAGCATGTAAATATCCAGCAAATGTGGTCAGTGTTTCTGGGCTACTCACCGTGAGGTTGTGACTTTGCACACTAGACTACCACTGTTTGGGTTTGAGCAAACAGGAATATCAATTTAATCAATGTATTACAGCTTATACAACTTATATTGACTTGCAAAATCACTTATAATGGAGGGTGGATGCAAGACTGTATCAGCTGTAAGTCACTCTTATTATGCTGTAAATATATACTGCTTACAAAAGTTACAGGATACTTCAAAATGAAAAAAAAAAAATAGATATAAATCCATTTTGAAGCATAAATAAAGTGAGCAAGCTTTCTATGCATCAGTGTGAATCTATATTGCCTCACAGCTAGAAGGTCGCAAGTTCAATCTCAGGGTGGAGCGGCCTGGGTCCTCCCAGAGTCTGCATGGGTTTACTCTGGGTACTCCAGTTCCCTCCCACAGTCCAAAGACATGCTGTTAGGTAAATTGTTGTATTTGAAGTGGCCCTTAGTGTGTGTGCCCTACGATGCATTGGCGCCCATCTAGGGTTGTCCCTGCCCTTACACCCGGAGGCACCCAAAGTTGCCAGGTGGGCTCTGGCTGGTCCACGAGTTAGGCGGAAGATAATGGATGGATGATTAACAGCAGATCAAGTTTAGCAGCCAAATCGAGTGGACAAAAGAGCACTAAAACTGGACACTTGAGCAGTGGAAAAAACCTGGGAAAATAAAAAAAAATTTCTGTTGCACCACGCTGATAGAAAGCTTGTAGCAAGCAGCATTGACTGATGAACCTTTCTGCCAGCTGTCTACAGTTCAGTCTAGTGAGGATGTGAAAGAGTAATGGTGAGGAATGTTTCTTTTCACGCCCTTTGGCCTCTGATACCTGTGGATAGACGTGTGGACAGTAATATTTATTTATGCAATGTGGCCACTCATGACAACGGTTTACCTTTGGGCAGACTGACACATTCAGCAGGTTTGGCACACCATGCCACAAGGAATATATAGTCATGGATGGGTCCAGGAACATGTAAGCAAGTCTCCCAACTTTTCTAACCTGGCCTTCATAGTCCTGAAATCTTAATCTTATATAGTGTTTTGGGGATAAGGAAGAATGGGCTATAAAGAGCATGTCAGTATTTAAATCTAATTTGTGCCAAATGTAAGAAGCTATCCTGTCCTCCCATGACAAACTGTTGCAGTTACGAAGGCCAAAGAATGTCCAATGCACTATTAGACAGGTGCTCCTAATAAAATGTGCATTTAGTGTCCATTTCATGCCTGTATGCTTCATATAATCAAGCTGGCTGAAATGACAAAGATCACCAATGAGAAGTGGTGTCCACATGCTTGGGTTATTATGGTGTACAAGCAAGTATAGAGTAAGCAAACCTTAAAAGTTCTCATTATAGTACAAGGAAATGTGTTGTTGTTCAATGTAAGAACACATACGCTACAGCTGTGGTACACTGAAATTAAGTAGCAACATTCTTACATGTAAAAATATTCCTTTAATACTTAAATCAGCTTGTATTATGACTCGTCTGTACCCTTTATCCTGACTATAGTTTACTTCTATGTTGGGATCAATTCATTTGAATATGTTACTGCAGATATTGGGGTTCCAGATCCAGGTGCACGCATCATAACAACTGCAGCTATAGACGTGCACCTGCCCACAAACCCGTGCCAGCTACCTGCATCTCTGGTCAGTGCCGATGGGCCAGGCAGCTCGGTGAGTGAGGCCCCAAGCAGCACAGTATCACGTTGTAGTTGTAGCTTCTCAGCACGCCAGCACAGCATCAGCAGCCACACACTGGCATCAAGCAGCGAATACAGCTCCACCGTGCGTGAGGCCTCCACCTCGGACTACAGCGGGCAGCGCTGCTACCCACCGCCATACTGCAGCCCACTGGCACTGGGCACACAGGGAGTCGGGCACACTCCCAGTGCCGTGGTACAGGAGCTTCTTTCGTCTCTGTCTGAGGACTCATGCCTGGTCCAGAAGGGCAGAGTGAACCCGCTTAACCTGAAGCTCCCCAGTCCAGCTGGCTCTGCCAAGGCCAGTCCCGAACTTGAGCACAGGGTCAATATTTACAATAAGAGGAACCAGGAAAGGCTGACTGTTTTCCAAACCAAGCCGCTGATCCACCTCCAAGGGGCTGAGCCATCTCTGGATGAAAAGTACAGACTCATGGAGCCTGTGGACACTCCAATAAATCGCATGCCAGATACGTAGGGCATAGAGCACAGAGGCGTGGCCACCATTACTCACTGAAGCAGCTTTCATCTTGCTCTCTCCAGGTGTCTTTTGCCCAATCCAAATCTTTAGACACTATAGCCAGGGACTCAATGACTTTCTGTAAATGATTGCATTGTAATGTAAATAAGATGAGCAGCTAATACAGTCAGTGAAGCCCATTTATCTCTGGGTTTCTATAGCGTGTCCATGTGGCCACTATCTGTTGAGGCATCTCAAAGAAGCAGAACCTCAACCAGCTGTCAATGAGTAAATCAGCCATTGTCACCAATGAATGACAGTGTCTTCCACACTAAATGTGATTTTTCGGACTGCTACAATATTTAATCCACCCTCTTTTTGATTTTTTTTTAAGCTTTCGCTGTAGACAAACATCTGTGGGAAAAAAAATTAACATAGGTGAATAGACAAAAAAAAAATAAATAAATAAAAAAAGTCCCAGTGTGCTTTTTCACATTTGGAGAAAAATGGCCTTATGTATTTACACTTTACAAGATGAACTGTTATTAAATATAACAGCATTGTATTGGGTAAAGAAAGAAACCAATCTTTTTCTATACACGCACATGCACACATTTATGCTTCCCCTATTTTAAAAACCACCAGCTTTGAATAGCTTATATACATTTTACCACCTGTAGAAGAATGATCAGATTTTAAATCTTGTAATCAAGAGTCTGTGATGTTGCTAAGGTGGGTTGATTGTTAGATTATGTGTGGGAGAGCGCCGTTTACCTTGTGGCATGTTCCTACGCTGTGAATACTTCAATTTCCACCTCACAAAAACATGGCATTAGTTGTTCTGGCTTCTCCAAAATAGTTCTATGTGCGTGTACACGCATTGCCCTGCCCAGTGCGAATTTGTGAGTTTCCTGTTTCTAGTTCAAAGATTTAGATTGGGCACATTCCTCTGTCTGTCAGCCAGCAGTACAAACTCGGAATATCCTGGCTTCGAACTCTCTTAAAAAAACTCACCAAGTGGCACGCTTAGGATATTGTTCTCAGTTGCCCTCTCCAGAGGAGTTTCTCCACTGCACACATCTTTTTCTTCACTTGAACTGTGTGCGTGTGTCACAGATCGAAATTGCACAACCTTCCAGATCCCAGGTAGAGGCACTTTGGGAGCCATCACAGGAACATTTATCAGGAATTTCCTATTTTACTGTCCGTCTGTGTTGGGTGACCGTCTGAAACCAGCTAGACGACCCCAACCTCAAAGAGATAGCCTCGCAGTATTTTCAGGGTTTTGGTTGGGGGGGGGGGGGCAGTCAGTGAGGTTCTACTTTTGTTTTATTTCTATGATTAACACCACAATGTACAGACCTACTGATCAGACTACTGCAGGGTTACATTTGATCTTGTAATGTCTCGAGCTGTGTTACTCAGCCAAATTTCTTACCTTTGACTTTCATACTGATGCTAACGTTTGTATTTGAAATTCTATGACAGGAATAAAGCAATCAAACTCAGTATTTTTAAAAATGTCTTATTTAATTTGACTGAGGAGAAATTCAGGAATATTGCGTTAGAAAACAATTTTTTAAATGAGAAATGATGGGTGAAATGTAACTGCTAACTTTAACATCCTTACTGCATGAGCTGTTGATAAGATTTTTTGATGAGGCTGACTAATCCTGTTATGTTGATTAGGGCATTTTATAAAATGACAGTGAGAGAAATTGTAACAAATAAAGCTGGTTTAATTCATGAAACCTGGTGTTTGTTAATTTGACGTATCTTATATATTAAAAGTCACAGTGTTAAATAGTGTTATAGCAGATGGTAAAATTAGCAGAAAACAGATTTTTTTGTTTATTAAATTTAATCCAGACTACAGACATTCAGTATTGTAACTAAATATCAAGGTAGAGTCAAAAACTTTAAAACCTTTCATGACCGAGCCTTTAAATTAACAAAACTTCAACAAACTGATTTAACACAGTTACGCAGAGTTAAAGAAGGTTGACAGATTAGATCTCTGACATCACAATTAATACGCGTACTCTATTGCAATCAGTTATCAGATAGTGTCACTTGATATGTTGGCTCCTGAAATCTTTATCAAAAATGCAGCATTGCATGATGCATGATGACTAACATGACTGTGACATACAGTGATATAGTTGACCTATCACACTTCCTGACGTGGCTACCAAGTACGGCCCAGCTGGCAGAGCAGTAAGGAACATCACTTCTTCAGCATCTCGATCATCTCAGGGACGGCCTACATGCACATAAATACGTACGTGTTAGAGCACTGGACGATGGTTTATATATAGTATCTTACATCAAATAAGAAATGGGCATTTCTGAGTTTCGGCCACAATCGACTAACAATTGATTTGACATGCAGCATATAATAAAACTGCCCATCATTAAAAGGGTATTCCCTAATGGTCTCTTTCAGCAGGATAATGCACCCTGCTTCACTGCAAAAGTTATTCAGGAATGGTTTTAGGAACATTAAAATGTGTTCGATGTATTTAATTAACCTCCAAATTCCACAGTTCTCAATTCACACGAGCATATGTGGGATGTCTACATCTTACCCATTTAATCTAATTGTTTACCCATTTAAAGTGGGTTTTTTTTTTTTTGCTAAAACAACAAATCTAACGGTGTCCTAATACTTTCATATATTACAGTGAAAAACTATATCTCAGAAACTCCAAATACTTGTCAAACAGACAAACTATGTACACATTTGCAATGGATAACGGCTCCTAAACAAACATGGACTTTGATCCAAAAGACATGTGTAGACTATGTACGAGTTTACTATAGACAAAGATTACCAGACGGAGTGCTGGTTTCCAGCCCTACAAGACCTGACTGGAGAAACTAAATGCACGTGAAAATACCAGTCAGGTTTTATTGCTGGAGTCTTCAAACTGAAGCTGAGAATACATTTCTGTACAGTGTTTGGAAAACAACAGATCAGACGAGCTCAGGGACCTTAAGCAGACCATAAGGGTTAAATAATAGTGCATTTAATTGTTGCTATTCTGCGGGCAGATTATCCTAATCAGGTCCGAACATCACTGAACATCAGTCGATGCCATGTTACAGAACAACTCTGAACAAACCAACTACACACTATGATTATATTCTTATGTGACGATGATGATTATGATGATGATAATAATAAAAATTGCCATCAAGTGTTAATACAACAAATGTGACCTTAATGTGAATTGAGCTCGATTTTTTACAGCTATTGTGATCAAACCGTTTTTTTTTCTCCTGCCGTACAATTACATAGGATTTTGCTGGGGTAACCCAAGATGAGGCATCAGCTGTAGTCTACACAGCACCTTCATGTTTCAAGTCAAATTATCCCACCAAAGCTTATTAGCATGTACTTAACTCACTAGATTAAAATGGACATTGTGTGATGCAAAGCAGCTGTAAAACAATATCATCACCTGAATATATCCCCCAGATCACTTTTCAGTTTAAGGCAGGGAAAAAAGCCCATTCATACTAATCAGTTATCTGAGGAGTAATCAGAAGGAAAGTGATCTCTGTGCAGCTCTGATGTCTATCATTACTGGTCACTTTTAGAGTTTACACACACACAGCCGAGCCATGCCCCACACAGCCTAAATAAAACATGAACGACAGCACAAACACAGGAAAATAAATGCAGCTAGGCTTACAGGCATTAAATACCAACAACAGACAGGTGCTGGAGTGAGTGGCAACCCTCTGGCTCTTGCAGTATGTAATGCCACTCTTAAACCAAAGAACCCAATGGGCCATGTAAAGCACTGGCAAAGGGGCACTGAAAATAAGGGTGAAAGCCTACACCCCAAACACATGTACCAACTTTCAATTACTTTTTCTGGTGTGAGCAGGGAGAGACGTGTCCTCTTTATATCAGTATCACTTTAACGTGTATGCTTCATCAGGAAATAATGTTACAGCTTCAGAAATGTCAAGTGTGATTAATGGGAAGTGATGTAGTGGGTTACATGTGAAAAATGCTATTTACTGTTTCTTAAGATGTTACCTTGAACAGATCAGCCACCAAACCATAATCTGCAACCTGGAAGATGGGCGCCTCAGGATCCTTGTTGATTGCAACAATAGTCTATAAAACAAAGGCATGGTATGTTTAACAAAATGCAGAGATTTATCTCAAGAAATGCATAGATACACACTGAGAAATTCGAGAAAACACATACGTGTTTGCTTGATTTATGTTTTCTACAATGACGACAAATTGAGCATCTCATTTCCACTATGACATTTCAATCAAGTGATTAGAATTTTATGAAACCTCTCCAGCATACGAGATGACATGGAAACAAAGCAGGTGATTTATGGTCAGGATGTTGATGGTCTGGCACAAACTTAAGTGATGTCACCAAGAGCAGCATTGACAGAGTGCAGCAGAGTCAGAAAATGCATCTGAATTATACATGCAGGTAAAAGCTCCCCAAGATCACACTTGGAATTTCGCTCAATACAACTCAATACAGGTGACTTGAGACAGAACACAATAACTATTGATACGGCTCCGTTTCATTGTGGTATGCCCCAGAATGGGGTAATTAAAGATGGACATATTGATTTAAATAATTAGATAATAGAACTAACAGATTGTCCAGATGTCCAAGCAAGTTTTAAACAGTAATCATCATTTTGACATATACATTACTTCAACACTTTTCTTAAATGAATATCCAAATAGCAAAACTATTTACGTATTGGGGAAGCATGCATTTTTCAGAAATATTCCTAGCTTACCTATTATTCAACATTATTGAAGTAGAAACATTGTTGCATATTGTACTTTAGGAAGAGTACTTTAGCCACTTTAACATCACTTTCAAAAGTTAAAAACTACTTTTCACTTCTACTTTGATTTTTTTAAATTCCCTAGAAACCACTTCAGTTTTCTTTGGTGGTATAATCTGTTCACAATTCTAGCTGTTGTAAATAGATGCAAGATGCAGAGTCCCAAACCAAACTGCCACTACTGTTCTACTGTATTACTCTATTGATAATGCAACCCCAGTGTGGAATTTAGATACACAACGAACTGGGGCTGTCAGATAATAAAAATATTAAATCGTTTACATTTACAGTATTTGGCAGATGCCCTTATCTAGAGCGACGTACAAAAGTGCTTCTGGACATCGCCTAAGCGCATATGAAGCGAAATAATTGATTTTTCTATACTACACAGCCATATCTGTCAAAAATATAAACAGTATGCACTTATTGCTTTTTAACAATGACAAAATTTCCAACACGTCTTATGTTATTTGCCTCATCACATTTCATTGCAACTTCTCGCCTGGTGTCGAAATCATTTACATAATTCACTAATTGTGTATCCTATAGGCTGTAAGTGCAGTACATACAGTTTGTAGAATATAGGAAATAGTGACAAAGGCACCACTTTAGATACAGTCCACAATGATGGATCCTTAACAATATCGAGAAGATGACATGCAAATAATAATGTTAGATTAAAAAATAATAATTAATTTATTAGCAACACTAACATTAAAAGCTCTTGTATCCACACATTGGTTGAAAGAGATGTTAAATTAATACTGTAATTATTTATAAGCAGAGATAAGAGCCAAATTAATGTTAACTAGTGCAGTAATCTTTACACTTGGCTGAAATTCACTTGAAATACACTCACAAAAATTAAGGGATATTTCAATATGAATATGAAAAGGATCCCACAAAAACTGCTGAACAATCTGATCCTGTCCATGCCTTATCACTGTCAGTGTGTTTTGTCCAGACAATGTGTGGCACTCTAGTCCAGTTTGGCATGCTTTTGCTCACCCTCATGAATATGTTACAATCATGATAATTGAGTTTGCATCTCAATTTTATAAACTTTTTGACATTTCATTTGCTTTTCTGATAATCTTGTTTTGTGAAGTAAAATCAAATGCTTATTTTTTAATCGCTTCATATTAGTTTTGGAATATCTAATTTTGTGAGCACCTTAGCTGTAATGAGAATATATTTACATATAAATAAGGAAGAGTATTTAAACAAGGTTATGTTTAGTTAGCATTAGGTGGATAGAACTTGTGTTACTGATAACAGCTGCGAGAGTGAGAGAGTCCTGTCAATACCATGGTTTTGTCTTTTTTTTCACCCCAAATCAGTACAAAGTGCCTAATCAGTGACCTTCCACTAGAAGCATGGAATCCATTTTAGTAAGACATTCATCCTACCTTACTGTCCTTCATTCCTGCAAGATGCTGAATGGCTCCTGAAATCCCAACTGCAATGTACAGCTCCTGAGAAAAGAGCAGAAGTACTATATTATGGTATGACAAACAATTTTGAATTGCACTACAGATATAAAGCATGCACTATGCAATTTCCCCAAGACTGGTTTAATGAATAGCTGAACTTTCTAAGATACTGAAAACCATTTATAATGGTAAACCTAGAAACATCCTGCTCAGGATGATGATCTGCTCACAGATTTTGCATGATGAAACTGGCCTATTACAGTAACAGAACGGCCTGTACCTCACTCAATTAAGAAATTACTGTTTTCAATTTAACTGCAATTAATCTGAACAGAACACCAATGTTTTCCTAATTACTCTTTCAAATCCAATTAACATTATTTTAATCTGTAAATTCTCACAGTAATTAATTGTTTGAGAACACAACAGCTCACTTAATATGCTTTTAGGACCCCGCTGTGCTCTTCCCTCAGTTCTTGCCTTAGGCAACAATCTGACATGTACAAATGTACAGCTCAAACAGAGAACAATGAATGAAGCTGCTACCTACAACTATTGCATATAGAGAAAGAAAATAATA
>JAUZSV010221658.1:0-12539 GCA_034780495.1 Parotocinclus cesarpintoi
CTTGGATTGTAAGATTGTATAAGTTGTAAGTCGCTCTGGATAAGGGCGTCTGCTAAATGCTGGAAATGTAAATGTAATGTGAATAATTGAAACACCATTGCAACGAGCTAGAATTACATTTGTCTTTTAAGATCTCACAGCGAACAAAACATATCAGAGCAAAAACCAACTGACTGTATAGCTCAGGGACAGGATGCACAGATCTGAAGAAGGCTAAAAACATTCTGTTGCACTGAAAGTTCTCAAGAACGCAATGGCCCCATCATTTTTAAATGGAAGAAGTGTGGAACAAAGATCCTGTGTGCAGATCGAGAAACTTCCAGAAAGTCAGTCATCAAAGCACTCCACCATTCTGGGCTTTATAGCATAGTGTTTTTTCATGAGTGTTTTTTCCAGGTGATCTTTCATGAGTTTTTTACTGATAAGAGGCTTCTGTCTGGCCTAGATTGCTGGAGTGCTGCAGTGGTGGTTCGTCTTCTAGAAGTTGCACACAGGATTTTGGAGTTCAGAGTGACAAATGGGTTCTTCGTAACCTCTCTTACCAAGGCTTGTCTCCCTTAAATACTTAGATTGGTGTCATGGCTTGGTTTTTGCTCTGATTTGCACTGTTAAGCAAGCAGGTAAAAATGCATACTTGCAATCTTATCGTCAGATTATTTGAAATAAAATGTGTTTGTTGATTGGATACAGAATGAGAAGAATAGTAACTTGATTTTCTAAATTAGCCAAGGTACCAGATGTTATTTAGGCATGCAGAGGACTGATTTATTGTGTTTTAATGGTTTGTTGATAACCAGTAATGACAGAACCAGTTTGATTAGTTTATAAGTAACTTCATTAATAAGTAGTAGTAATAAATTCATACAATACAGTAATAACAGTCATACAATTAAAAATTATAAAATGAAATGTTTATAATTCTCACTCTGATCCAACATCATCAACCTTACCCTGTCCTTATGAGAACTTACACTATCCCCACCCCATACCTGTGTACCCATGTTACCTACTGCTGTCCTTACCTGCCACACCAGTCCACAACACAATCCCCATATTGTTCCCCTGTAGCCTGACACATTTTCCATCCTGACAAAGTACACATCAGCCCTGTCTCATGTCCCCCATCACCACATACACAACACAATGTCCCTACCATGTCACCAAGTTTGGATAAGCGAATAAATTTAAAGCTAAAGTATAATATTTTTTAAATTCTACAACCATCTAATTTAGCACAGTGATTCTGGTGCATTTTAAATAAACGTGAGTGTGAGCATATCTACACCCTGACAGGTTGCAAGCTCAGCCTGGTTTTACTTTTCTATCTTTGTGAGTACACAAACTAGACGATCTGTACTCTGTCCAAGCATTTGACTACTGTGATCGAGCTGTACTGTTATCTGTTTAAAATGCTTTGAACCATTTGAACTCGGGCACAGTACGCATTTAGTGTGATCAGTACATGAATAATCAATAGATCTATAAGGTACAGTATATGAGAGGGCTGTTTGTCAGCACAACTAAAATGACAGCAAAAAATACACAAAGTAAGAACAACCATCGCCAGCATGCCAGCGGGGGAGTGCTAAGTGGCGACAATCGTGCTCTGGCATGATATAAGCCAGCCGGGCACAGTGCGAGTACACCCCTAGAGCAACCAACTGACTGTGTACTTATTTTGGAAAAAAGAACTGAAAAAACCATGTCTTGTCCTAACCAGGGCATGCTGAAGAACACAATTAAACACAGTTACACAAGATAGAGGGGATGCAGTTAACAGCACAAAAGAACGCAAAGCCTTTTGTGAAGTTATATGCTTTTTATAAATAAATAATATGTTCTGTGGGGAATGACAGTGCAATGTGATTAAATAAAAAAAACCTGCTAAGTACTTTAAAAGCCGATAAAAACTCCACTTATTGTGGTAGTACATGCATGTTTATTACTGAGAGTTCATTCACGGTTCTGTGTGTAATAAGTAAATTGGAATAAACAATGTATAAGCTCCTGGTACAACTATTATTCATATTTTATTAAAATGACACACTAAGTTTGGGTGACCCTGCGCCCTTTGGCGACCCTACTGGACAACTCTTCAATTCTTAAGATGTTTTGGTCTGCGCTCTAAGGGCATAGGTACCAGAGCCTTCAATAGCTAGGAAAAGTGGGGTTGAAACAAGGAGGGGTTTTAACACCTTTCATCATGCAGGCATGACTAATTAGACAGTATCTCAGTACATTCCTCATAAGTTTATCTTGGTCTCATCAGTCCACATTCATGGTCCCACTAATTCATGTCCTTGGTATGCATGTCTTAAGCAAACTGTTATTAATCTTTCTTGTGCATCATCTTTAGAAGAGGCTTGGACGATTGTGGTGCAGCGTATGGTCTGAGCACTAACAGGCTGATCCCCCTTCTCTTTTAAATCTGCAGCAATACTGGCAGCATTCAAACGTCTATTTTCAAAAGCCAAACTCTGGATATGTTGCTGGGCACGTGCACTTCTTTGATCGACCATAATAAGGCCTGTTCTGAGTGGAACCTGTCTTATTAATCCACTGTATGCATTAACACATAATTTTACACACCTGAGACCTTAATCCTAATGACACATGTGATACCTGGCCATTTGCTTTTGTTGAGAGTGGTTTAGACATTAATCGTTGAGTGTTGTTATTTTGAAGACACAGCTAATTTACACTGTTAAACAAGCTTGTGGACTGATTACTTTACATTATATTAAAGTATCATATCTTCAGTGTTGTACCATGAAAAGATATAATAAAATAGTTACAAATGGGGTGTAACTCACTTTTTTGAGATGCTGTATCTGAGGGATTAGAGCCCAGATGGGAGATCACCCCCAAGTACTGCAAAATGACTGCAAAACCTAAATACAATAGCTAAGTCTTTACCTGTATTTTCTTGGAAGTGATGTGAGATATTTTTTAGCACACCTGATCAGTTTATGGTCAATTGTAGAAAAGCCAGATATTTTCTTAAATTCCGCTCAACTTGAATTTGATATTTAGATATCTTTCCATAGCCTTTTCCAGTTTTGAGAGAATCATTTAGCTTCAATTTGAGACCTTTAATCAGATTCTAAGAGAAGCACATTGCTGTTTGGCACAGCACAGTAAGAGGCTTTAAGTGACTTCAAATGGAATGGTATAAATAAGTAGTGCTCTTAAACAATTAAATATTTAATCACAATTAGTCACATTAGTTCTGCAGTGTACATATTTTGCATGTAGTTTATATTTTTATATAACAATAAATACATTGTTTTCTCATAAAATGGCTATGTAGTCATATAAGAGGACAACATAAGCTTTGTATTGATTACTCTTTAACACTATGGTAATGTTATTATCATCATTAATTGTTCATTGCAACGTCTGATTGAGGGCAGATGTGGAATTGCATTTAGACCAAAAACACAGTAATTACCAGAAGTGTACTGTTTTAATACAGTACATTAATGTTAAATATGTATTTTATAAGAACCATCACATGTATACTGTTGAATGTGCCATGCTTGTTATTTGGTGTTTGAAACCATTGACTTCCATGTACACATATACACATTTTTGTGTGTTCATGGCAAAAAAGAAAAACAGATTATTGTAAAGAAAACAGAATCCTGAAAATGGG
Organism: Parotocinclus cesarpintoi; assembly: GCA_034780495.1. NCBI lineage: Eukaryota > Metazoa > Chordata > Actinopteri > Siluriformes > Loricariidae > Parotocinclus > Parotocinclus cesarpintoi. The sequence goes on from JAUZSV010221658.1 coordinate 3,656, forward strand.
AAACAAAAAACTGTAGAGAGAAAACTGGAAATATAAAACTATATAGATAATTGATAACTATTCAATAATTTGACAAAATATAAGAGAACTAAAAGGCTAAAGGAAAGAGCTGAGATAGCGAAATATATAATTAAAAACATTAAATGGAGAAGTAACAGATAAGAGACTGAGAATATAAGTGAACTAAAGTTTGTACTGAAAACGAAGAGGAATCTGAAGAGAAGTAAAGACTATTTTGGTGTCCAAGTGTTTTGTTATTTGTAGTTTTGAGTTTCCATTGAAACATCCTTTGTTTGAGAATGCTATATTTGGGGTCAAAACTCTCTGTCCCATTACACTTCAGCAAATAATCTATGAGTGTGCAAGATCTACGGTCATAGCCGTGGGTAAATGTGCCGTAGAGGCATGTCTAGCAGTCAACCAAGAGGTATACTACCTAAAAGTAGCCTTTCTGTAAAGCAGTGGAGGAAACAATTTAATGTCTTCTTGGTGCAAGACCCTGTGTCTTATCAGACCACACCTGTAACACTTACATATCTGACTGAGACGTAACTGAATGCCGAGTTTTCCTGCAACTCAATATTTCTATATGGGTGCTTTATGTTTTTGTCAATTGCTGTATATAATGTCATGTTTCAGGTTTATCTTTAATCTGGCATCACTGAAAGTAGGCATGATTTTGAAAATGCAGAAACCAGGTAGAAGCATTTTCTGGGGTACATTTCAATAACAGGTTTTGGCTGCAAGTTTGCAATATAGGAGTAAAGTTTTCTCTTTCTTTGTTCTGTTTAAGAACAAATACAAAGTTGAATTAATGAGCACTAATTCAAGATAATATTAACCCTTACCCTTGCCACCACTGTTGAATATTTAAGGACTTTTGCCACCTCTACTTAATTAAGGAATCACCAATTTGTTGAATTTGTAATTTATAGTACTTCATCGTTATATAAAGCAAACATATAGTTAATAGATAATACACTTTTAGATGAATATCTGGATAATAAACCAGCTGGAGGAGTTAAGCGATTCTAGATCCATTACTGCGTAATCATCTAACTGTAATATAAATTACAAGCTAGCAGCGGGTCCTCATTGGACATCCTTGTTTCCATTCCCTACCCGGTGCTTAATTACTGTCTTAATTGGACAAGAGAGTCAGTCTTTTGATTAGCTCAGGACTATTAACAGCCACAGGTGGTAGAAGACCTTAATCAGGCATTGTCTTGGTTCAAAAGATACCAGAGGTAATAAACAGCTCTACAGAAGCTGAATTTCTCTGTAGGAACTTGGCAGCAAAAATAATTAGGTTATCGATAAAATGTTGTTGTTTTTTTAACTGTTGCAGAGTTTTCACAATAAATGAGCCTGAAACTCCTGATGCTTTAACTTCTAATACATTTAAAGGAACACATTATTATTAATTTGTTATTATTATTATTGTTGTTGTTTCTTCAAAATGACATGTGCTGTTACAGTTGCTGACTTTTCAGTCGCACTATTGTGGTTATGAGTTCCACTTGTGGTTATTAGCACACCCATCACTTGGGGGTTATGGCTGTGTGTATTATGGGTACTAATCAATAATATGAATTAAACCTATAGGTTAATATATATGTAAAATATCCATACTGATTTATCTAGTCACCTACTGACTCATGGGCAAAGACAAATACACAAGGCGAATCTGACAGTAACTGGCTTGAATGAGTACATTTTAAAGTTCACAGTAGAATAGGGACATGCATACACACTTATTCATTTAGAATTCAGAGCAGGTAGTCCTTACATTTTTGGGGTTGTTGGAAACATGAGAACATACCTAACTCCACGCTGACAGTCGGACTGTGGTAGCCTAGCGGTTAAGGGACTGGGCTCTGGACCTCATTGTACAGGGTTTAAATCCCACCTCTTGGGTGGCCATAGTTGGGTCCTTAAACAAGGCCCTTAACCCACCATTGCTTGAATTGTAAGACTGTATTAATTGTAAGTTGCTCTGGATAAGGACGTCTGCTAAATGCCATAAATATGAACCAGGGTTTAGGATCAAACACCAGTCTCTGAAGCTTTAATAAGCTTCCACCACAACTCCCTGTTAAACCATTGCGTTGTTCATAACGATGAGAATTTTAGCTATTAAATTATATTAGTATAATTTTTCTTCTTTTTATTATTCTTTATCACATTTATGTGATTAATACAGTCTAACCCACTTAACATATAGACACAGTTCAAACATTGTTGTGTAGATAATCACACTCCATATACATAATGCACCACCAAAGCCACATGGCCAAAAGTGTTGGGACAGACCTTCCTGCAACCCTGACCATGAACTGAATGCCTTTTGGCTAGGTCAGGTGTTACATGCAGACACGACAGGCAGCATCTGATGTTGGGGAGGGCGGTTAGAAAAGTATCCCTCCTGTGGGTATAAGCAACCTGTAGTAAGCCAACCTGTAGTAAACCCCTGCATTGGCTGATGACCAGTTCATCAGGGAGTGCAGGAAGAGCCCTGCCCAAGAAAAGCTTTAAAGAAAAGAGTTAAAACGAGAGTAAAATAAACTAGCCACATTTTTAACCTGACAGCATTTAACATTATTTTTACTGGCACATTCCCATGGTTATGTATAGTGTCCTCCAAATGTTACTTTCATTTCATTGGGACTTTCACTATGACTACGTTTCGGGTATTTCAGCATTTTTTTCTCCTATCTAGTATCATTGTAAGCTGTCACTGCAGCTATAATACACTATATAAACAAAAATCTCCTCAAATGGCTATTAGCATAATGTTAGCTCTCTCCCCTTCACTGCTACAACAGTCTTTACCCTTCTGAATTTGGAACATCACTTATCACTGGTGATAGACAATAAGCCCTTACGCACTGTTGCCATTCCAGTTAATCTCAATGGTTTCTGACGGAGTTGAAATTACGTTTTAGTACAAGTCTGGATAGTTCTTAATCACAGTTGGCCATTCCTTTATGGACTGCTGCACCGCTGAGACCACCCCTGAACTGTGCACCTATTGCTAGTTAGTAAACACAGCTGTTGCTCCTAATCTAATGGCAACCATCCAAAACATCACAGCTATCTTGATTTATCTCTCAACTCCTAATTCCCAAGGCATCAATCTCCTTTTTAGGTAGATGACTGAACTCTGTTGCCCTTATTCTTCTGCCCATTTGCTGTACAGTAAGCTCTGAGCACTCCCGCTGTGCAGTCAGATGGCGGCAGAAACTTCCCGCATTTATGGTTGCCACTGGCAACAGAGGTTTGGCACATGAAGTCCACATTCCAGACAAAGAAACCAAATATATAATATCGGTGTTATGCATGAAAGCTAAAGCATCTTTAGTAAACAGCACTATGGACTACTCCACTGGCCTCTTATTAACTCCAGCTTTGTTTATTTGCTTATTGGTGATTTCCTCCATAAATGCCAGTAGGAGAAGGAGAAAGGCGTCCAATAAGCCTTTTACCGGAAGAAAAACATCTCATTTACATTTTGCCAACAGCAGCCCTCCATTCTTCCAGCTCCTGCTGTCAGTTAGCATTCCCGCTGTTTCCAGTTTAGCTCGCAGCTTCACAGGCGTAGAGAAAAGCCCATATTGAATTTAACATAAAGCAAAAGCAATAGGCTCATAGACTTCCCATTTCATCTTCATCTTAGTTCTTAGTTCTCAAGCCTGGAGCTCCATTACAGACACTTAATAAATGTAATTGTCATTATACTTGAATGTACAGTACAATTAAATTCTTTACTGGAACACTGAAGGATGAATGAGGTCTTGAGGTCTTGCTCAAAGGCTTGCTTATGACACCTTAGGAGAGCAAAATATTCTCACAACCAAATGAAAAAATTTCCATGACCAATTTTTTACCAAAGTTTTATCAATCCAAATCCAGCTAAGAAAAACCTTAGACCAGAGTGGAATTCACACTGGTCTATATCAGTTGCATACCTGGTGATAGTCTGGTACTGGATTCATTTGTAATGCCTTGTTTGTTGTTCAAAATACTGGTGGAAAATTGCAGGTGAGTTCTGTGTGGGTCATAGCAGAAAAATGTATGCCCATTTTATATAGTTTGATTAGGCATGTATTTAATAAAGGGTTGTGTTCATCAAGAGGCATAGTGGAACAGTAGTGGCACAGCAATTAACGTCCAGCAGGTCCAACACTAGTTGCCAGTGTTTGGCTTTTAAATGTACAAACCCAAATGAGGAAAAAGTTGAGACAATATAAAAAAAGCGTTCCTTACATTTACTTTGACATTTATTTTATTGTAAGCAGTATACACCTAAATTACTCCATGTTTTGTCTGGAAATGCAGGTATGGATGTTTAGTAACACATAAAATTAGAATGATTAAACAAAACGTGGCCTGTGGTGGCCAGATGATTACGGTACTGGACTATGGACCTGATGCTTCAGGGTTCATATCCCACCTCTGCCAAGCTACCACAGTTGGGTCCCTGATCAAGGCCCTTAACCCACAATTTCTTGGATTGTAAAACTGTATGAATTTTAAGTGGCTCTGGATAAGGGTGTCTGCTAAATGCTGTAAATGTAAAACGTAAAATGTCCTTGGTTCATACTCTCTGCAATGATAGAAAAGTGAAAGTAAATGTAAGGGACTCTGGTTTTAATCTTTGCATCTCCTTCCTACTTAATAAACATTTATTTGTAGCAGGTGCTCTTACACTGATCCATTTAAAATTGTTATCTTCTATTCAAAGCAACTGAGGGTTAAGGGTCTTGTTCAAGGAACAAACAGTGGCAGCTAGACAGAGGTGGGATTTGAACCCTGTACCTTCTGATCCAAAAAGTACCTGAACTGCTAAGCCTCCACTGTGCCTTTTTGTAATTGAATGTGCATTGTAAGATGTAAATCAGTTGTATGTCACTCAAGGTAAGGACTTCTGCTAAATGACTAATTGTACATGTAAATTACTTAATTAATTTGGTGTACGCCGTATAAGAGCAGTACACGGTGTAGCCATAAAGCATTTTGTTACTAAATTGACAGTACACTTTACATTCGGCAGATGACAGAGTACCTTCTAGGTTCTTTTTTGAACGAAAAATAGAACTAATATGTTGCGTACATATGTTTCTACATCTTTACCCTCATGAAACACACATTAAACACACTAAGAAATATGCATTTATCCATTTTGGATAAGACCAACCATCCCATAGTAGTAGACTAGCCAAGTCTCACAAGTACCGTATTTAAAATTATACTTGTTACATTCAGAAGTAACTTTTAGTGCTGCAGTCTTTATTTACACTGTGTTATTCTTAAAAATGTATTGTAAGTAATAGCAATTGTATGTAAGTGACTGTTTGTGTCCAGACAGTGAGGACTATTTTGGTGTCCATATTGCCTGGTCACCTAGCAACAGGGTCCTTACAGTTTTAACCACTTGAAATGCATTGTGTGTTTGCTATCACACTAAGCAGCATATATGCCAGTTGTATCTGTTCCTTTAAAAACATGTGTCACTTAAGATGCTAAGTAGAACATGTTGTATTGTAAACCATTAGTTTGTGCCTACACCTATGTCACAGCTAACTTACTAATTCAAGCTACATCAATGGAATAACACTTCTGACAGAGTTAATAAAAAACAGAACAATTTAATTCATTTTTAGACAAATATGGTAATAATGAATGAAATATAAAGGGCGCGAGCAGCTAAGTACACTGCTCACAAAAATGAGGGGATATTTCAGAATGAATATGAAGCGATTAAAGAAAGAAGCATTCGATTTGAAAAACAGCAGCCAAAGAAAAGTCAACGAAAGTCAAAGAAAGTTCTTTGATTACACAAATGAGATGCAAACTCAGATGTTAGAGCAATATGTGATATATTCATACGGGTGAACAGAAGCATGTTAAACTGGATGAGGGTGCCCCCACATTGTGTTCAGTAGGGTGTATGGTCACCCAAAAGTGCCAAAACACACTGACAGTGATGGGGCATGGACAGGATCAGACTGTCCAGCAGTTATTTTATGATCCTCTTCATATTCATTTTTAAATATTCCCTCATTTTTGTGAGCAGTGTATATGAGTATGTTTGAAGAAGGAAGTACTGGAGCCAGCTTCAGGGCCCAAGGCTCAAACCTCACCTATTAGGCGTAGACAACTGTTCAGTCTGTATCCTGTGTGGACAACATGCCATGAAGGACGTTCCTGCCAACGACTCAAGATCCCAAAGTGACCCTGTGTGTCCGACCAAATAATGCTAATAAGCATATTTTTGGTTGTTTTTCTAACTATTGCTGTAGGCTTATTTGACTATATAAATTAGTTTCATTCTTACAATTATAACCTAAGCCACCCATGGGTGCCTTTTTGAATTTTGGTGCTCTCAAGGTTTCTTCTTTATGTTTTGGGAGTTTTTCCTTGCCACTGTCACCCTAGGCTTACTCAGTTTGGGATTGGCACTAGATAGTAATGCTATATAAATAAGTATGGCCTGACTATAACTAGTGCTATATAAGTAAATTGAACATTAGGTCACAATCTGCATGCTGTTTGGCATGTTCTTTCCGTATGTGCACAGGTGTCCTCCCACCACCCAATAACTTGCCAGTAGGTGGATAGGCTACACAAAGTGTGCTGATCTGATCAACTGGATCTTTTAGTAATTCTTTCTTGAGCCCAGTGTTTTTAGGCTAAACGGCAATTGGAAATGAATTCATCTTATTTATGATGGTACAGTTTCTATTGTTTGTGTGCTATTGCTATCACAGATGGCTTTACACCTCCTGTTATAAAACACACAGTAGATTTACCACATACTGTAAAATGGTTTCTCAGCCTCTTAATTGGAATGCAGCCAGAAAACACAGGAAATTTGTATGCAGTGGAAAAAACGTTCGAATAACGCCTTCTATAGGCTACAGCCGCAACTATTTAGTGTGAGACCCATAAACATGAGCAATAGCAGCATCTGGCAGCCTTACTTGAATGTCAGATTCTATCAGGAATGGTCATTTTTGTAAGGGTAGCAGCTAAGAAGCCCTTTTTAAAAAAGACAAGCAGGGTGAAAAGGCTATGATGATATTGGAATGGATTTCAGAGGAAAAGATTATTACAGAGTGAAGTGCCTGACGTTTATGTGCATCTCAATATAACATATTAAAACTTGGATCTGTGTCTGTATTTTGTCCTGTCTGTACTGCTACAACAGAATTTACAGTGAGCAAGATTGTGAGTACATAAAGTATGTCCATATGTCTGAATGAGAGTGCTCTGCAAGTTCTCTGTCAAAGCTGGTAATGAGTTTATATATGGTCTTTTGTTTTAGGCTAAACAGGAAGTGTTGAACTGTTCTCAAAGGTGGTAACCTATGAAAGAATCCTATTGAGAATCACTGAGTTGGTACTGGTCTGGTGCTAGTTTGGCTGGTAAACTCTCATGGAATTGCTGGCAAAGTTGTTTGTCCAGCATACTTCTTTCCAAAACACAACATCTACATATTTTAGGTCATGCATTCTACATACAATAACAGGGTTTGCTGTAGAGTTGAGACAAACCAACGCTTAGGGATAAACATTGGGGTTTGTCTCCACCTGCTGGTGTAGAATAATTTTCAGCCGTTTAAAGTGTGGTCAGTTAATGGTAATAATAAAACATAGGCATATATTCTGAAAGTAATGAGTTTGAATACATATCTGCAGAAAAACAAGCAATCCGCTTGTCAGGCAATAGAATCACCCAAACCAGACCCTATCAAAAGAAAAAAGCAAATACCACTGTGTGGTGGTGTTGGTGTGTTAGTGTGTGTTGAGTTTTAATGAGTGGGTCTGGCGTTTATGACGTATTAGATTATGACTAACAAAAACCACACCATATGAGCCATTGTCTCCAACTCTACATCTACAAGGTGGAGTAATATGATAGATCCACAGATACTGATGTCTGATCCACTCATACCAGCTTAACACGCGCTACCAAATCAGTGTCACTGCAGTGCTGAGAACGATCTACCACCAAAGTAGTTCCTGGTCTGTGCTAGTCTCGTGGGGGTCTTCAATTTAATTCAATTTAATTCTATTCAATTTGATGTGTATAGCGCTTTTTACAATAGATGTTGTCACAAAGCAGCTTTACACTGATGTATAAACAAGTGTCCCTAATTGAAATTCTATTTGTCCCTAATGAGCAAACCAATGGTGCCATTAAAGAACAGAGTAAAGGGGGAAAACAAAGTATTAAGTGAAACACATGGACCAGTCTGTAACTGTACTGCTCACAATAAATACGGGATATTTAATTTTGGGATATCCATAACAGTATCCCATTATTTTTGTGAGCAGTATATAATTCAATTTAAGTTTATTTATATAGCGTTTTTAACAACATAACACTGTCTCAAAGCAGCTTCACAATATTTCACTTATAGCTTAAAAGGCCAATCTCAAGTTGAGCAAGCCTAGGGGAACAGTGGCAAGGAAAAACTCGCTAAAATGATAGGAAGAAACCTTGGGAGGACCAAGACCCAACAGGGGACCCATCCTCCATATAATGCATCTACTGTATTGCATATATAGTTAAACCACTGGGCTTTTTACAAAGGTCCTTAACAAATAATTGTTTTACGACAGAGTAAAATTGTACGCTGTAAGATAATATCACTTTTAAGTCCCATCCATCCATTACATTCTGCTTAATCCACACAGGGTCCCATTGCCCACATGGCAACTCTGAGCACATGGGCAGGAACAACCCTAGACCGGTCCCCAATCCATTGTAGGGCGCACACACACACACACACACGCACAGTCATGCACACAGTCACACACTAAGGTCTATTTTAGAGACACCAATTAACCTAACATGCATGTCTTTGGACTGTGAGATC
>JAUZSV010221871.1:0-12537 GCA_034780495.1 Parotocinclus cesarpintoi
CTCTTTAAATGACAGACAATCAGTCGTGCTGATGATAGATGTGTGTGTGTGTGTGTGTGTGTGTGTGTGTGCAGGTGTTGGGATCTGAGTGCTGGGAATCTGAAATGGATCGTCCAGATCCCGATTTTGACGGCGATCGTGGTGAGATTCTAAACACAATCAAAATAACGAACCTTCTGTACTGAATCTAAAATTAATCTAACTGTTTATTATTTTATTATTATTTGATGTTTATTATTTTTAGGTGAACTTCTTGCTGTTCTTAAATATAATCCGCGTTCTGGCGACTAAGTTGAGAGAGAGTAACGCAGGCCGGTGTGACAGCAGGCAGCAGTACAGGTCCTACACACTCCTTTCTCTTTTATTTCTCTTTTTCTTCACTTAATTACGTCCTAATATTTTCGGTTCGACCCTTTTATAGAATGGTATGAGCGCCCTCTGTACCTATTTATTAATGTTATTGTTTATAACTATTCATTCTTCTTCTTTATGTTATAACGCTTAAATATGCGAAATACATTCATGATAAAATAATAAAAAGAATTATAATTAATCCTGTTATTATTCTTTATTAGATTGTTCGTAAATATTAATTCATTCATTCATATGACTGGATTTTTGTTATTTTGTTTAGTTATTTCTCAGGTTTGCTTATAACATAAAGCAAATATTAAAGAAAACAATTTATTACAAAGATTCATTATTTTTAATTGACTTTGGGCCTATCCTTTATTTATGATATTTTATATTATTTTGAGGTTTATTGAGTATTTATTTAATTTTTTATATATTCATTTATTATTTTTAATTTGTTGTTTATTTATTGTATTTCATTGTTTCCAATATATTGATGATTTATTGTTTTTTTTTATTTTTTATGTCTGATTTATTGATCATTTGTCACGTAGTAACGATATTGATTTTTTTTTTATTGCTGATATATTGATGATGTATTGCTGATATATTGCTGATATATTGCTGATATATTGATGATGTATTGCTGATATATTGATGATATATTGATGATATATTGATAATGTATTGATGATATATTGATGATGTATTGATGATGTATTGCTGGATCTATTGGGATTTCTTTGGATGATATCTATCTCTGAATATAAATTGTAATGATGAAACAGGAAGCTGCTGAAGTCGACGTTGGTGTTGATGCCTCTTTTCGGGGTTCATTACATCGTGTTTATGGCCATGCCGTACACAGAGGTCTCCGGGGTACCGTGGCAGATCCAGATGCATTATGAGATGCTTTTTAACTCCTTCCAGGTAAATAAAAACACCTTGATCTTTTTAGACAGAATCGTATAATTATAAAAAATAAACACACACAGCTCCAAATAAGAGAATGATCGTATTATCACTCTGGAATAAATCAGTGTTCCTCTGGGAGGAGACCACGGCATGTTCTCTCCACTTCCTGCTAAAGAACTGGAGATAAATCAGTAAATCATGGAACCTTCTGAGCTTCCATAAATCTGATAAAACACCAACCTGCCTCAGTAAATCTAACACACACACACACACACACACACACACACACACACACACACACACACACACACACACACACACAGTGACAGAGTCAGCATGTAACCAATGGTGTTTGATCTCAGTCACTCTCTTTAATGTTCAAATGCCTGGTGACTGAGGAAGCCTTTGATCTTTCTACAGGGTTTCTTTGTTGCAATAATTTACTGCTTCTGCAACGGAGAGGTAAGATCATCCATCAATTCATCCATTCATCCATCCATCTACTTATTCATCCATCAATTCATCCATTCATCCATCCATCCATTCATTTATTCATCCATCCATCTACTTATTCATCCATCCATCCACTTATTCATCCATTTACCCATTCACTTATTCATACATTCATCCATTATTCCATCCATCCATTCATTCATTCATCCATCCACTTTTCTATCCATCCATCCATCCATTCATTTATTATTCCATCCATCCATTTATCCACTAATTCATCCATCCATTCATGTATTATTCCATCCATTCACTTATTCGTCCATCCATCTATCTATCCATCCAATCATCTATCCAACCATTCATCCATCCATCCATCCATTTCATTCATACATCCATCCATTCATCCATCCATCTATCTATTTCATCCATCCATCCATTCATCCACTTATTCATCCATCCATCCATCTATTTCATCCATCCATCCATCCATCCATCCACTTATTCATCCATACATCCATCCATTCATCCACTTATTCATCCATCCACTTATTTATTCATCCATTTATCCATCCATCCATCCATTCACTTATTCATTCATCCATTCATTCATTTATTCATCCATCAGGTGCAGGCGGAGATTAAGAAATCGTGGAGCCGGAGGACGCTGGCGCTGGACTTTAAGAGAAAAGCTCGTAGTGGAAGCAGCACGTACAGCTACGGTCCGATGGTCTCTCACACCAGCGTTACCAACGTCACCTCACGCCAGCGTGACATCACCACCCGCCTAGCCCCCCTCGGTGCCAACGCCAACACCAACGGGCACCGGAACCTCCCGGGATACGTCAAAAACGGCTCGGTGTCGGATCAGTCCGTCCCCTCCTCCGCTCACGAACTCCACGGCCAGGAGGACGAGCCGTCCAAAGTGGGCGGGGACGACAAACCGGCGCCGTTAGTGGAGGAGGAGCGAGAGACGGTCATGTGACTCCCACGCTTCCTTACTCAGGATGGACCGGGAGCGTAACGACTTTAAGGACGTTGATTTAACGCTAACGGCGCCCCCTACTGGGCAGGAAGGATGAACGACGCTAAAATCACGGACGGTGCGTGAGCGTTTGGAACGGAACTTACGCATTTTTGGACTTTTTGAAGAAGACACAAAATGTTCAGGTATCAGGTGTGTGTTAGCGTTAGCATTTTAGCCGCAAATACAGACGCCGTAACGCTTAGCACGTTGAGATGCTAACTTTGACGCTTCGTTTACGTAAAGAAAATGTGACTGCTAGCCTTGGATGTTCTGTGAAGTCTTAATTAGCATGCTAGTATCGTATACGCACCCGTTTAGCCTCCGCTACCCCGCTATGCTTCCTCTGCTAAGCTAGCTACGAAAAAATGTACGCTTAAAATGTTAAATAAGCTATCCTAAAAATCCAACGAGCTAGCATAGGTACAGTAGCTAGCACCAGCCGCAAGGTAGCGATCAGCTTAGCGCCTCTCTAGCTCCTTTGCTAGCTAGCTAACCTCCCTGGTCTGTTTTACATGAAGGATTTTTTTTTATTATTATTATTTTTTATAAGGATTTTTGTGTTTATTTATTTTTTTAACCCTTTTATATCAGATGTTTTTTTTTTCTAAACATCTTAGCTAACTAGCTAATTAGCTGTAACGTTGTTTTGTTTGTACGTTATTTTAACGTCGTTTTTACTTTTGTTTGGTGCTAAATTTAAAAAGACTGGAGGAAATTAACGAACGCTTCCACCTACCCAGCCAGCTAGCGCGCTAATTTGCACCGTAGCTAGCTGCTAAATAATTTTTTTAATATTTATAAAAAACAGTGATAACTTTTAGTAACCAAATGGTTTTAATTAAGAAAGGAAATAAGAACCGGTTTTGTTCTCCCCACACTGTGAACGTTCGTCTGGGTGGTGTGTTTTTGTGTGGGTTTTTTTCTTGGCCACTAGAAGGCGCCGTCCATCGCTGTTTATCGATTTTCTTTCTACAACAAACACGACAGTGCTCTTTCAGGATTTACATTGTTTTATTGAGCTAAAAGTCATTTATAAAAGTATTAGCACCTTATGTTTGTGTCTGTACTTCAGTATTTGTTGGTTTTGTTTGTTGTTTTGTTTAATAGATTTAAAGTTTATCCCACTGTGAGCGATTTTACGGTTTATTTACTGAAGAACAAAGAACAGAAAATGAATGTTGCACAAAAATAAAGAGGTCAGTGTTTAACACTCTGGTGTGTGTGGGGGGGTTCAGTAAATTCATCCATTCATCAATCAATTCATTCATTCATCCATCCATCAATACAATTATCCATCCATTCATCCATCCATCAGTCAATTCATCCATCCATCAATCAATTCATCCATTCATCCATCAATTCATCCATCCATCAATCAAGTCATTCATCCATCCATCAATCGATTCATCCAACCATTTATCCATTCATTCATCCATTAATCAATTTATCCATCCATCAATCAATTCATCAATCCATCCAACCATTTATCCATCCACCAATCAATTCATCCAACCAATCATCCAACTATTCATCCATCCATCCATCCATATGTCTATATATTCAACCATCCATCCACCAGTCAATTCATCCAACCATTCATCCATCCATCAATTCATTCATCCATCCATCAATCAATTCATTCATCAATCAATTAATCAAACCATTCATCCATCCATCAATCAAATCATCCATTCATCAATCAATTTATCCAACCATTCATCCATCCATCAATCAATTAATCCATCGATCAGTCGATTCATCCAACCATTCATCCATCCATTATTCAATTCATCCATTCATCCAACCATCAATCCATTCATTCACCCATTAATCAATTTATCCATCCATCAATCAATTCATCCATCCATCCAACCATTTATCCATCCACCAATCAATTCATCCATCCATCCATCCATACGTCTATATATCCAACCATCCATCCACCAATCAATTCATCCAGGCATTCATCCAACCATTCATCCATCCATTAATTTATTCATCCGTCCATCAGTCTATATATCCAACCATTTATCCATCCATCAATCAATTCATCCATTAATTATAAATCAATTCATCCATTAATTATAAATCAATTCATCCATTCATCCGTCCATCAGTCTATGTATATATATTTATCCATCCATTCATCCGTCAGTTTATCCAACCATTCACCAATTCATCTATTCATCAGTTTTAAATCCATTTATCCGTTCTCTTTTTTCCTTTTTTTAATAAGATGGATCTTTTCACTTAAAGATGTTTTTCTTTTTCTAAAGTCGGTAAAATTCGATAAAAATCCCGACAGAGTTTTAAATGAATTCATTTCTAAACGATGATCAGAAAACACAAACCCGCAGGAGATTAAAGGTTTATAAAGGATTTATTTCACATTCTCTCTCTCTCTCTCTCTTTAAACAATAAAAAACAAAACCACATTCATATAAAACTTATTCCAAAAAAATTAAAAGAAGCTCGTAGGAAAACTTTAGCACAGTCACTGTTTTTTTTTTGTTTTTGTTTTTGTTTTTTTTACACTTTTTTTACTTTTTGGGGTTTTTTGCCCCGCCCCCTTGCCCCGCCTCATTTTCGCTGTTCTTCTTGCTCTTCCCTCCCTCCGCCGCTCCTTTCTCAGCTTTCTCAGCTTTCTCAGCTTTCTCTTTCTTCTCCTCGCCTTCCTTTGCACTTTTACCTTCTTTCTTGCCCTCTTTCTTCTTCTCTCCGTCCACTTTCCCCGACACCGTGCTCACCTCCTCCTTCTTCACCTCCACTTTTGCTGCTGTTAAAAAAACGTAACGTTGCTTTCAATAAGGATGGTGATGAGATGAAGAAAGATCTGATCAGGCCTAGATTGGACCGGAGTTTCCTTATCCGGATCGAATTACAGCTTTTTGTACCAAACCAAACAAACCAAAGGTTCCCAGTGACCGATGTTCAGCTCAGGAACAAAAGTGAGATGATTGGACGACCCAAAATGAGATTAGACAATCTGACTAACAGGATCTACGACTCCCAGAGACCTGATCTTCTATAAAAAAGGGAGGACATGTTATAAACAACGGAATGATGAAGGTGGGAAACATTTAAACGTCAAATATTGTTCTACCAGAGCGTGAAAGCCTTTAGAGATGATCCAGGAGAAGGTGTAATAAGGAGATGGACGAGATGGGAGATGATGGGACAGAGACGTGGAAAACAAGTCAGTTCAGATGTAGGATAAAAGTGGATGAACTTGAGTCTGGATTACAGGATGGAAGTGAAGGTAAAGAATAGATGAGAGGATGAACTTTTGGATGTTCCTCAAAGAAAGATGGGAACAGACTCAGATATTTCAGTCAGAACTTCTTCTCTCGTTTTTTGGGGTTTTTTTTTTTTGTAGATAACTGCATTGGACGTCCCTGAAAAAGACGTCGTCTCAAAGGCACTTTCTGTTTCTCTAAAATCTCAGTGTACTGCAGGCGCCCTGCTCCAAAACGCTCCCCCTGGACCTTTTAAAGAGTCCAATTAGAGCTCGTTAAAGCCTAATGGCGGCTGTTATTATGTACCGGGTCACTCGAGGTCATGTTTTCCTCAGAGCTGAGCTGTTGCTTTTGGATGGCACTGGTTCAGAACATGCCAGTTCCCTTTTCGGGCCCCTCCTGATGTCTTTTCTCAGAAAGCACTCCAGTTAGGTATGAACCATGAAGAAGAGATGCTCCAGGACTGAACTTCAGATGGGGTTTGGGAACAAAATGCAGGAGGATGGTTCATCTGCTGATGATGCAGTCATGGGGTGGTCATTAAATGGTCAGAATGGGCATCAGAATGTATCTTCAGCTTCAGTAACTACGTTAACCTGATAAGGACTACAGTCAAGGATGGAATGGATGGACCACAATATGGACTATATGATGGACCAGAAAATAGATCAGAAGATGGACTAGATGACGGAGCAGAGGATGGACCAGATAAAGGGCAGATGATTCACTAAGGAATGGACTAGAAGATGGACTAGATGATGGAGCGGAGAATAGATCAGATGATGGATCAGAGGATGGACTAGAGGATTGGCTAGACGATGGATCAGAAGATGGGCTAAATGATGGAGCAAAGGATGGACCAGATAATGGACCAGAGAATAGATTAAGAGGATGGACCATATAATGGACCAGATGGTGGATCAGAGGATGGACTAGAGGATTGATTAAGGAATGGACTAGAAGATGGACCAGAGAATAGATCAGAAGATGGACTCGATGATGGAGCAGATAATTGACCAGGTGATTGACTAAAGAATGAACTAGAAGAATGACTAGATGATGGAGCAGAGGATGGACCAGATAATGGACCTGATGGTGGACTAAATGATGGAGCAGAGAATAGATCAGAGGATGGACTAGAGGGTGTAGAAGATAATGGACCAGATCATTGACTAAGGAATGGACTACAAGACGGACTAGATGATGGACCAGAGAATAGATCAGAGGATGGACTAGATGATGGACCAGACGATGGACTAAGGAATGGACTAAAAGATGGACCAGAGAATAGATCAGAGGATGGACTAGATGATGAAGCAGAGGATGGACCATATAATGGACCAGATGGTGGACTAGAAGATGGACCAGAGACTGGGGAGGGGAGCAGATCATGACCCAGTTTCCTGGTTTGTTAATAATGGAGGGCCGTTGCTAGCTTGGTTGTAGGTCATGTTGTGTGTCCTGGAGGTCCAGAGATGTTGTAGCTTGATGATGGACATTGTGTGTGTGTGTGTGTGTGTGTGTGTGTGTGTGTGTGTGTGTGTGTGTGTGTGTGTGTGTGTGTGTGTGTGTGTGTTTCACAAAGAACAAAGCCCATCCTCTGGAGCTGTGGTTCCTGTACTGATGTTCTGCTCTTTGGGACCATGGAGGTAAAAAGACTACAAATTAGGGTCTGGACTACAAATCAGAAGGTGGAGCTCAGGAAGAGACGTATTAATAAATAAATAAATAAATAAATAAATGAAGAAGAAGAATGAGACGTAGAAGAGAAAAGTAAAAGACAGTTTATTTGAGTGAAGCTGAAATACAGAGATAAAAGAAGAAAAAGTCTACGCTTTGACGTCTCTTTAGCCTCGTTCTTTTTTTTTTTAAATTAATTTCAGAACTCAATCTTTCCATAATACAAGTCTGTGTTAAAAAGATCAAAGCTAAATCCAACTACAAAGCCAGAGTTTCTCTACATGCTCATGGGATACAGAATCAGAAAAACAGGAAGTGATGCGCATTTCAGTCGCTCTCGCTCTGAGAGACGTGATTGGTCGGTTCGTCCTCCTCGTTAAGAGCGGTAAGCTGATTAGCATCGCGAGTCTGCACGCGCTCAGAGAGAGTACGAACGGCTGAGAGAAAGAAAAGAGAAACACGAGCAGAGAGTGAGAAGAACAAGAAAAGAAGAAGTTACACTTTAAACAAACAAAGAGGGGCGTGGCTTATCCACACAGAGGCATCCTGGGAAATGTAGTTACACACCGTAGCTTAGGAACGTTTAATTAAATCAGGATTTAGATTTGCGAGGTTTTCTTTTATTAAATCACAATTATAAGGTGTTGTTTGTAAGAAGTGTGAGTAAAATAAAGAGATATTAATGATTAAATATCTGTCATTTTAAACTAATTTAAAGCTCTGAGAAAAGGAAAAAAAACTATAATAAACTAATGGGTTTTAAAATAAATAAAGAAACACGATAAACTACAGAAAACAAAAAAAAAGAAGGTCAAGAGAAAAAGTAAACTGACTAAAAAAACACCAAATGAAAAATAAGAAATTAAAACAATAAAAGACA
This sequence comes from Parotocinclus cesarpintoi, assembly GCA_034780495.1. NCBI lineage: Eukaryota > Metazoa > Chordata > Actinopteri > Siluriformes > Loricariidae > Parotocinclus > Parotocinclus cesarpintoi. Next base: position 8,543 of record JAUZSV010221871.1, read on the forward strand.
AGAAAAAAAGAAAAGAATAAAAAAGGAAAATGGGAGAAAAATAGAAAAAAAAAAAAAAAAAGAAAAGTTATTATAGTTATTATTTGTTTTTATTCGACTATAATTCGAGTTAAGTCAAATATATTTCTTAGGGATGAGTGATTTTTCTTTTTTTTCCTTCCTTCCATTCAGGGAGTTTTCCCTTGCCACTGTCGCCCTAGGCTTGCTCAATTTAGGATTGGATTTTTAAGATCATATAAGATTATAAATCTGATTAGAGACAATACTACATTTAAAAAAAAAGCTCTATAGAAATAAATCTGACTTTGTTTGTTTTTTTGTTTGTTTGTTTGTTACCTCCTGGTATCTCTGTAAGTTCGTTGAGAGGAGGAACCGTCTCCAGCGTGTTAGCATAATTCTTAGCAGCGAGTCTCTGAGCATGACGAGCTTCGATCTCCTTCTTAGTTCTTGGAACTCGGCATTTAAAGATGCAGCACAGCGTGATGACTTTAAAACACAACACAAAAACAGGTTCAAAAACGTCTTTAAAAAGTCCTAAAAACAAAAACTGTATCAGTAAAAAAAAAAATAAAAAAAGAACAAAAATTCTGCAAACATTAAGACAATTTCCAAAAATTTAAAAATACAGTCAATTAAAAAATCTGATTTTAATTTGAACAGGAGCTTCGTAAAAATGAGAATAAACGGATTAGCCAAGGCAAAACTTAAGATTTATTTTTATTTATTTATTTATTTTTTATAATTGTTTTTATAGAGGTATTTGACATGAAAAAAAAAGGGCAAGAACAATATATATCTTTAAACAATTGTACCAAGCAAAGCCCTACATTCAACATCAAGAAAAGAAAAACAAGACACATCAGATTTAGCACCCATAAAAGAGAAATTAAGTAGAAAAAATAAATAAATAAATAAATAAATAAATAAAATTAATAATAATAAAACTTAAGATTTATAGAAGTATATTTATTATTATATTATAAAATATATTTATATAAATATAAATAAATCTGACTTTAAGAGAACAAACAGAGCAAAAGATTTATGATTTAGCAAACAGAGGCAAAAATAAAACAACGGAAATACATAAACGGCTTTAAAAAAGAATGTAAAAAAAGATCCGCACAAAGACAGACGTTAAATAAGATCCGATCGATTTTTAAAGATCTGTTGTTTCAAAACTGCTCGATTTGGATTGGAGCAAAAAAAAAAAAAAATCGAAACTTACTAATGGCGAGAATAAACATGGAGAAAATTCCCACCACCTGCCAGAGCCTGAGCCCCCAGAACACCACGGTCTCGGAGGTGATGGGGTCGGGTTTGGGAGGGGGATCAGTGGGGAGGAGCTGAGGATAAAAAACGACAAGACAGAAAAAGAAATCAAAAAATGTACCTCTTATTATTCTAATCCGATAAACAGAGAGAGAAACTCAAAAATCAATTATAAAAGGAAAAAACAATAAAGAAATAAGAAATGAGGAAAAAAAAACAGTCTGGAAGCTACACGGTCAAAACTAAAACGGAAAAGACATAAGAGAAGAAAGAAAAGATGGAGAAAAAGAAGAAGAACCGAAGAATGAGAATAAAAAGAACATAACCCCCTCAGGGTGGCATGATACCCCGTGCCCACCCACCAACCCCTTTCTGTAAGGGCAGGAACAACCCCAGACTGCCCGTCAATCCATCGTAGGGCACACACACACACACACACACACACTAAGGGCCACTTTTAGAGACGTCAATTAACCTAACACGCATGTCTTTGGACTGAGGAAACCGGAGTATCCGGAGTAAACCCGCGCAGACACGGGGAGGACATCCAGACTCCACCCTGGGATTAAACCCTGAATCGTTTGTGTGTGAGACGGTGTGTGTTCCTGATCTGTGTGTGGACGTGATTAGAAAGCATCCGCCTTTGTCTTGTGGGTGGAGATGATGATGTTACTGGATCACGCACGCATTTTCCATCGTGACCTTACTCGTTATGATCCTACAGTATTTAATATTCAGTACTACTAAAGGTCTCGGGGTAGAGCTTCAGCTCAGGACCTTCAGCTCCTAAAAACCACGGAGCTTCAAACTCTGCCTGTCGATGAACGTCTCCAGGACGACCGAGATCATTTAGAATGGAATAACAGACCTTCAGTAGGATCTCTGAGCACTGAGTACGGTCATTTAGCGAGAATAAATCAATCTGAAATAAAGAAATCCAGCTTAAGACACGATATGTTTTCAGATGCTCTGCAAGTCAGATCCTAAACGCAATTCTACCATGCTGAATATCAATCCTGACCCTTCTAGAACCATCTTAAAACATCTAAAAACCCTTACAGAAGCCCTTCTAGACCCTTCTAAGCTCACACCCGTTACACTTTAAACTCTTAAGAAAAGACTTCTGGACCATTTTAGACCCTTTTACGTCACTCTAAGCCCTCACAAAAAGCCTTTTAGGCCACTCCACACCCCCCTGTACCACTCCAGCCCGTCTACAATGCCCCCAAAACTCAGGTGACTCTCTAAAGCTGTTTGAAAAACCCTTCTGCAAAACTCTAAACCCTTACAAAAAGCCTTTTAGATCACGTTAAGATTATTTACTGCACTTTTAACCCTTCTATGGCACCATAAACCCTAAAAAAAAAACCTAAAAGGCTTTTTTTTCCGAATAAACACCCAAATAACATAACGCTACCACCGCCATGCTTCACAGCAGGGCTTTGGATTTGAGCCGCTTTTGCTTTGAAGTTGAGGGTTATTGAGTAAATATGCTTGGTCCTTCTGATCAATAGCCCATTACCTTGTAATGACCTCCTTAAAGCCTCATTGGAAACGTACTCTTTAAAGTCTACTATTAACCTCTATCTCTATTTTGATCTAGAACCCTAGCTGAAGCTTTGAGAAGATGTAGCATGTTCTAGGACCTTCAGAACGAGCTGGGTTCTCAGCGGCGTTATTTTTACGCTTTGTCTTTTTACGACCCGCTGCAGCTGTCCAGCCATTTTCCCTGCATCTAAGCGGACGTTTGGGGAAGAAGGAAGGACAGATAAAGAAGGAGAATGAGGAGAACGAGGAGGAGGAGGAGGAGAAGGAGGAGTCGGTCTTACCGCAGGATCGGGGACCTGAGCCTCGGCGTTGAAGACGTAATGGGAGATGAAAACTGCTCCGGCGCTCACCACAGCTGGAACCAGAGCCGGAGAAGGATGCGTGGGCCACTCCATCGCCATTCCTCCTCTCCCTCTCCCTCTGCCTCGCTCTCGCGCTCTCTCGCTGCACTCGCCGCCCCTCCCTCGGTCTTTGGCCAGGATGGGAGTTGATTGATGGTCCAACAAGTGCCCCGGTCCTTCCCTCCCTCTTCCACACTCCCAGGATCAGTATTTGTCGGTAGGCAGACGGAGAAACGTCCTGCCACTTCACGGTAACGAGTGAAGTTCAGCCCTCTGCCGAATGGCCATTAATTAATTAACGGTCCGGTGTCATTTACAGCCTCAGCAGCAAGGCATCCTGGGAGTTTTATGGCAGAGGCGGCGGCGGCGGCAGCAGCAGGGGGATGGGACATGATGTGAGGTGTTAGGTGTCATGTTGATATTGATCGGGTTTCATGTGTGAGAATGACGGTCGTACATCACCGATGCTCCACTTTTAGCCTCTGTACGCGCTCCCAAAAAAACATCAACAACAAACAACAACAAATAACAACAAATAACAACAAATAACAACCCGGTCTGATTGGCTACAGTCAAAAAGCAAAGCTGATTCCATTGGGTAAATAAAAACAAAAGCAGAAGTACCGTTTAAAATAAAAAATGAACAGCGTTATAAATCTTTAATTCATCACACATAACTGCTCCCTGTCCTGCTCAGATCCATCGTTCTCTTTTTCTCCCAAATTCCCAAAGTCACAACCCCGAGGTCCAGCATCTATGGGATGTCCTGGACAAACAAATCTCCTCCCTGAAGGATCCACTTAGCACCATCTTACCAACCTTACTAACATCTTA
>JAUZSV010221956.1:0-12537 GCA_034780495.1 Parotocinclus cesarpintoi
GGTATTTTGTGTAGAATTTTGAGGAAAGAGATTAATTTAATACAATTTGGAATAAGGCTGTAACGTAACAAAATGTGTAAAAAGTGAAGCACTGTGAATACTTTCCGGATGCACTGTATGTCTATGAGCAATGTGAATGTGCATTACTTGTATTAAACTGTAACAGAACACCTGAAGAGAGAAGATTCAACCCTTGCTCAGGATGAACCACAAAGTTACTTGCTTCCCATGCTAATGGCTGGCTAATAATCACTGACTAAATACATCTAAATGTCTGTGTAAAATAATATTAGAAATAGCATTCATAAAATCTTGGTGCAGTGATGATACTGGCTTACAATCTTATGTCCTGTAAAGCCTCTACGGAAACCCTGCCTTAACATGGTTTTTGTCACCCCTAATAACAACTCCTTTACTACTCTGTTGTTCCATTGTATAAGTGACTTGCACAATAATCAGCATTTCAGTTAAGAAATTTAAGAAAGTTTTATCTTCTAGCCTTAAACTTTACATTTATTCCTAATATATTTGGTAAGCTCAAAATTCAAACGGCTAGTTTTTACTTCCAATACTGTTCCAACCATAAATATGAAACATAAGTCTTTAAAAGCTGTTACAGATCCTAGACTGCGGTGTGATACAGAATATACCACTAATTACAGAAATAAAAAAACCTTTTAAATGAAACTTATTTATGGCATATATAGATACAGAATGTCTTATATTTGTCAGAAAAACTTATATAAACTCATTTGACCTCTTTCAAAAAAGTCCTGGAATCAAACCCAGTAATCGAGCATCAGTTTATGCAATAAATATGATATATTTTATAATGACAAACTAGATTTAGACAGCACGCACCTTAATTCACCAATAAGTAGTATTTATAATAGCATAATTACTAATACTAACCAGAAAATGTTGGCTGCTTCCTGTCCCCACACTGTTTACTTCATGCAGGATAGGTGTGATGTTTATCTACCTGGAATTTTCTATTTATACTGTTCTGACTCAAAGGTAATCCAATTATGGCATTTAATGTCTAAATGCTAATCCATTAGTCAACACACTGACTCAAGCCTCAAGATAAACAAATTCAACCTCAACTAACACAAGATGCAACAACTGCACTTGTCATGTCTTTAATAATCACGTTGGTTAATCATTTACAGCAGGGGCATTTCCAGACCGCAAGAACAAAAGGAAGCACCCCTTAATTTGTGTGAGCAGTATAGCTCTTGTGAAGGTTGATAATTTGATATGGGTTATACAGGCTGTTTTATAAAGAGCATTATTACAAATTTGCTCTCGGATGCTTCCTAGTTTTTCCAGTCAGACACTGCATTGATAGGCAATCGAAACTTTTTAAGCATTTAAATCCAGACTTGTATTTCCACCGATCAGCAGCAAGTCCAGTCATTGACAAATGCTACACAATAGTTTTGGGGTTTTTTCACTTTTAGTAGAATGGTCAACAGTCAACAGGCGAACAGTCAAGCACAACATTAATCGCAGTTTTTACTGACATCTAGTGGCAAACTGTAGAATTGATGGAATTTAGGAGTTACGCACGTGTGGGCTATGGTTGTATATCGTTGTGAGTACCAAGTGTTACCTCAAATAGAGAAAATTGGCATATTGAACTTTGTGTAGACGGGTTGCTGATGTGTGCGTGTGCGTGTGCGTGTGTGTGTGTGTGTGCGTGTGCGTGTGCGTGTGCGTGTGCGTGTGCGTGTGCGTGTGTGTGTGTGTGTGTTCCCACCCCTGGGAGGAAACTGAACTCCAGATGCGTAGAGCTTTCCTTACTGAGCGTCAGATCCTGAGCGTCTCAGTTTTCACCTGGTTTCTCTTTATGAATTGGCGTCCAGTTGAGCTTCATTCCAAATGTGAAAAGCAACTGGCCTCCTCACACTCTGCGCACTCCTCCTCAACTTCCTGTTGCTGCTTTTTCATCCTTCACTAGTCCACCTCGGCTCTGTTGAGGCTATTCTGCAGAAGAACTTCGCCTTTTAGTCTGACTCTACTGTAACTCCAGCTTTAGTTATTGGTGGAGATTTGTGCGAGCGCAGCGTCTTTTGCGCACGCATCTCTGGTCGACCAGAGGGTTTTTAAGAAGAAAACCAAAGGAGGGTTTCTGGTTATTATACATTTACATGTTCTTTTCTTGAACCATCCTTATTTCTGTCATGAAGTGAACCGTAAACTGACGCCAGTGACATTAAAGCAAAAGTGCTTCTGCTTTATTGTTCCACAATGAAGGGTAAGCTCTGTCATCTATTACCTTGTTTGAATCCTATTTGCTTATCCAATAATGCATGCTGTTGTAGTAATAAATAGGCTATGCACGTTTGAATGCAACCACTCATGGATGGGGTGCTATTTTTAAATGCTATTAGTATTGTATGTAACTGTGTAACTACTGGATTTGGGATATACAGTAAAAGTTAAAACCAGACATATTATTTAGTCCAAACTTAAGCTCTTTAAATACTCTTTTGACATGCGATTTGATAGTGCCTGTGATACAATGGATGGAAACCTACTGTGACATTACTTAGTACCATATTTTTGTGCAGCAGAATTAATAATATGTGGTTGACGTCTGTTATACGAGTAAGCAAAATGATGATTTGTACTCTTGTATGGGATCAAAGAAGGTAAAACCTGTGTCTGCATTACAAATGGATGGAAACCTTTTGTGGCATGCTGTTCTGACACACACTCATGCAGTTGTTGGCCATAGCTTGTCTTTCCATTGTGAAAAGAAATGTGTGTTACTCTAGCATCTGGCCTCCATTAACTGCCCATGGTGTTTCAGGGTTGGTTGGCCTTGTGTGTGTTTTTGGTTTAAGTAGAGGACACTTGAACACAAGAATCTCTATGCCAAATACTCTCATACTGACCTCGGTCATTTTAGTATGTGTTTACATATAGTACGATTGTTTTATTGTTCAGGCAGAGCAAAAGCCGTAGGGTCACACTGGAAATTTGACATCTGTTGTCTGACTGTACAGCTGCTGTGAATTCATAATCACTGGTTATTTATTTAAATAAATGTGTCACAAATCATGATTAAGCAAGTTAGCAAAAAAGTAGAAAATGTGCAAATTAGGATTAAGTTTATATTTAATTACATTTTCTAAAACTTTGCAACATGAATTCATGTAACAGTGTTCAGTGCCTGATTCTCAACACATAAATGAAACATTCTAAGCCAAGTACTTTGATCAAGAATAATAGAAAACAATGTCTACTCACTGACAAGACTACTTGTAAATGAAATCATATGAAATATGTTATATCATTTGCCAACAGAATGTATATCAATAGTTATGTAACTGTATTGCCAGCAGCTTTAGGTAATGTTCACATCAACCATCATGTGATTTCTGTGACTATGACCAAGGCATAACTGTTGAAACCAGATTTGTATTTGTTAGATACATATATTTTGATACCCACTGATCCCCTGGAACTTCTGTGCATATCAGTATAGTTTTCACTAAGAATGGTGCCATAAAAAACATCCAGTAAGTGGCAGTTTTGCAGATGATGAAGAGGTCATCGGAGAACAACCAGATAATTTTGTACCATTGCAGTGAGAAGAAAACCTTGATGTGAACAACAGGGAGGCCCTATTGAGTATTAGAATGGTGTTTGTAATAAAGTGTCATGTATGTGCAAATGTATGACAAGCTTATATTATTACATTACTATTTAGCTATAAAAAGAATTACATGCCATGTCTGCACAGTTTATTACATGATTTGCAGTAGTATTCACATCATGTAATGATGGAATATTTATGTATTTTATGTATTTTAATATATAACTATGTCAATATTTCACAGACATCAATATTTGTATTAATCCTCATCCTGGCTCTGGAGAGACTGTGCCTCAGCTTTAAGACCTGTGCTGGTGTGTGAATAGTGGAAAATAATGAGTCAGCATTATTAAGAAAAGCTTCAGTGTGTTCCTGAAAATCTTTTCTAAAATGGAGGACTAGGGCTCCATAATGTTGGTCAAATAAAAAATGTCATGGATTTAAATGGAATGTTATGGATTTACACATCCTCTCTCATCACTTTTGCAACAAAAAAAAGTTTGGAAATTAACATTTGTAATAATAATAATAATATTTATTATTATTATTATTATTATTATTATTATTATTATTATTATTATTCTTGTTATTATTACATTTGTATAATTAACCAAAACCAAAAACTAAAAAAACTAAATAACAAAAACGAAATAATTTATGACAGAATCAGTCCTCAAGTCCCCCCCACCCACTCAAGTGATTATACATAATTGTCTTAGTTTCCCTTAGTCATTCATCAACAAGTGAAGGACTCCAGAATAAGCAAATGAAATTTAGACAAAATTATGCTGACCTTCCTAAAACAGGCAGTGCTTAAAAACAAGTAATTGTAATTGACCTGTGTAGTTCATACACAGTGATGTTACTGCCAGACTGTTAATTGCTTTGTGAGATAAGTATTTTATTCTGTTTTAAATCATGAATATCTCAGGCCATCAGCAAGTATAAATACTTAAACCAGTCCATCTGGCACTTATAATGCCACAGTCAAAATCATTGAGATTACATTACGTTCCAGTTCTGATGGTTGAAGTGAACATCCGCTGAAACTGCTCTCCCAGGTGTTCCTAATGAAGTGCTCGGTGGCTTGTACTGTATACACAACCTTCTAGTTCTAGCTGGATCTCACTGTTGCTACTTCACCTGTGTTTTGTATGATTTGTATAGCACAGTATACCTCATCCCACAATATACTGCAAATGATTTCAGAGTAATATAAGAATAAGCAACCAGTAAACAGCAACAGCAGTCTTTGGCATATATGATGTTCCCATTTTGTGTTCTAGGTTCTGTATTTGGATGTGATAAAATTTTTGTACCATTTTAGTATGTCAACATAGTCGGTGGTTAAAGTTAAAACGAATGGATAATGGTTAATAATGGAATCTAATAATAGCCATGGTAATAGCTGGTTATGTTTAGTGGATTTTATGTGCGATGAGTACAATCCACACAATGCAGAAGTAGTAGCTAACAAAGCAAAGATATAAGCCAAATCTGTAAACAATAATCCAGGCAAGGTTCGCGCAATATGCAAGCAGAGTTCAAGCAAGGATGCTCAGTATGGTGCATAAAGTCAGCTGAATTACTTTGCGTCAGATCACCAAAAGTTTGGGGTTTAAATTCCAGCGGAGGCAGGGCTCCTTGGGCTCTGATTGGCTGGAGGCAGGTGAATTTAATCCTAAATCAGTACTCCAGAGACTGTGCTCGTAAGTGCTCGGGTGCTGGCATATGAGGGCACTCGTTTACTTTCGTGTCAGGTTGAGTGACAATCCAACCCCCTTTCTTGGTCTGGGGTGGCCTCAGGAATGGAGGGCAGGTTTATCTGGATGGTTGGCGTGGAACTCCTATTTCAATAGAGGGTCAAGTGTGTCTTGAAATGGTACCCAGCCTTTGTTCCTGTTGGCCATATCCCTCTAATTCTAACAACTACTGGTGGTGACCACTTCTGTTCTTGTAATCCAGAAGCTGAATGACTGAATATGCTGGTTGTCTCAGAATCCAGAATTCAAGGTGTTGACTTCCACGACAAAGGGGTCAGAGTGCTATATTATGGGATTGGTAGTGAAGGGTTTTTTGAGCTTCAGGAAACCCTCATCTGTCTCATTACTCCATCGCAATCGCTTGGTACCTACCCCCTTGTAACAGGTTTGTGAGGGGGCTGGCGATGGTGCTGAAAGAGCGTATGAACCGTCGGTAAAAGTTTGCAAATCTGAAGGTCCCTTAGAGTGACTGGTTGGGGCCACTCCATAACCCCCTTACCATATCCATGTCCATAGTCACTCCATGTGAGTTACTGATGAAGCCCAAGAAGCTGAACTGTTGGATGTGGAACTTGCATTTCACAAGTCTACCATGGAGTTGGATCTGGAGGAGAAGCTTCAGTATGTCGTTAAAGTATGCAGTCATGCAACTTCCCAAAAGCTCTCTTAGTACGTCATTAATCAAGCACTGGATTACACTGGGAGCTAGTGCTAACCTGTATGGTATAACCGAATATTAATAATGCCTGCTGGCATGGAAGGTGGTTAATAATGGAAGGCAATCTTCCATTAGTCCCTTTCCCGAACCCACACCAAGTTATAGGTGCTGTGTAAGTCCAGCTTGGTGAAAAACCGGTCCTGGCGTAGCTCTACCAGTGCTGATAGTACCAGTATCGAGGATAGGCGTTCTTCTTAGTCACCTAGTGAAGTCCTGGGTAGTCAATGCATGGATGACCGATGCTGGCCGTTGTGCGGGTGCGCTCCTTTACGTCCATGTCAGGGCAAGTGACTGAGTTCGTAGGTGGCATGATGAGCGTAACAGGGAATACTAGTAAATTCAGAATTATGTTGCAATATTATCATTTAATGTTTGTTTTATTTCAAGTTGCACTTGAAATTGCACAGTTGCACAGTTATTTAGCATGAAAAGATTTCACAATGGGATGTTAAAAATATTATACAAATAGTTAGAGATACGTTTTAGGGCCCTGGTTAGTCACAGGCCCTTGGCATCAAGCAGGGTACTTATTAAATACTTGGTATTTGCCAAGTTTTAGACGGTGAATGAAACGCCTTTTAAAAGTAACCCATTTTCCTGTAATTCATTGTTGTTGGGTTTTGATTATTTCCAGAACATCTGGGCCATGTCAGCAAAAAGTGACCTCACAGTAACCAAAAAAAGGATTTTGTTTGGAATGAATCTTTAACAGTCTCTGATAAAGTTGACTTCAGTGTGAATTGTGTAACACTTACAGCTGTTTGGTGCTTATATAAGCACATTGTTTCAAACAGCCACATTAGAAATTCCAAAATGAAAATGGTGAAAATGTGTAGAGGATGTGGTCAGTTCGTGTACGTTCTTTCAATTTTCAGGCAGTGCTACGAAGAGTTTTTTCATTTTAAGGGAAAATGCTGTGTTTCAGGCTTTACAAAATTTCTACATCCTGCCTACTCACAGTGCTTGTTTTCCAGTTTTCCACTTATGATTGCATGTTATGCATAATCACTCTCTGTGTGGAAAATGTGTATTTTGTACAGTAACCAAGTCTGCTAAATGCTGTACCTGCTGTAAATGCAACCACATGACTCTCTTCTCTGTATGGGTATGTAGCAGGTTTTTGCCTTCAGAAGCGTGAGTGCTTTTTTTAAATTCCTGTGCCTCCAACAATGAGATGGAGTCAACTAATTTTCCAGTATGGGGGTTATTCACATAACAAATCAGAACAGGAAATTTTGTTATCCTAGAAATAGTTTGATTCAATAGTTTTATTCACAAAATTAGTCCTGCAAAGTATTTTTGACAATGGAGTAATAACACTGTTTTTACACAGATGTGTTTTCACTGAGATAAACCAGACAAGTTCTCTTTGTTATTACTGCTTCACCAGACTGAGACTGCAATTTCACAGTTAAGGTTTTTGCCATCTCCCAAAAACTTTGCTTGTTTTGCAAGTGCTCTCAATTTTTGCCAATTTATTTTCTTGGTTTGATTGTCATAATGATGAGTTCATTATGATTTCTACAGTTTGTATTTACACAACTGGATTTGTGGAAAATGGAAAACTGTTACAGGCTTTGCTGACTGACATTAATAAGATAATTCTTCTTTCTGCAGACGATTTCAATGATGAGGATGAAGTACAATCCTTTGGTTACAAACGATTTGGTGAGTAGCATATTATTAAACTTTGAATAAGCTGGATGATGGCATGATATCGATAGTGAACCAGGTCATGTTGTATTTTCACATTGTTTATTTTCTTTAGGGTTTTGAAGGGTGAGTGGGCTAAAATGCACTGCTCACAAAACTGGGGATTTTTCAAAATGAATATGAAGCAATAAAAAGAAGCATTTGTTTTTATGCCATTAAACAATATAATCAGAAAAGCAAAATAAACAATGTCAAAAGGTTGTTCGATTACACAAATGAGATGATCATGATTGAGCAGCAAGTGATATATTCATGGAGGTGAACAGAAGCATGTGAAACTGGATGAGAGTAGCACACATTTACTGTTCAGTAGGGTCTATAGTAACCAAAGACTGCCAAAACACTGTCACTGACAGTGATGGGGCATGAACAGGATCAGATCAGCCAGCAGTTCTTGTGGGATCCTCTTTATAACTTTCAAATATCCACTAATTTTTGTGAGCAGTGTAGAATACTGTATTGAGGCATTGTTCTTCCTGCACACATTCTAACATCATTAGCTATCTGGATTATAGTGTGGTGAAAAACCCCTCTGTTTCAGTTTATTCAATAACTGTTGGTTATTTATAAGTTAGCAGGAGTAATGAATAACACTTTTTGCTAAATTATGTAAGATAATAAATGTTCTCAATGTGCTTCATATCATATTATTTCCTTTTGATTCATTTTGTGACAGCTGAAGCTCTGTCTAAAAAACTACAATGGCTCCTGTGATGTATTGCCAAATAGATTTTGTTGCGCAACTCAAGCTTGCATATCTGCCACCTTGCAGTACTGGTTATGCTTCATATTGTTGATGTCAATTTGTCCAATTAATTTATTGCATTGCTGACTAAACTGGTTCTCTGTGTTTCTAAAACATATTTCCTAAAAAAAACTTTACATGCACATGTACATACTTACACTTTTCATGGTCCATGGATAAAATGCTGATGAATTTACATATGGTCTCTGTAGGGAACACTCTTTTAGACAGATGAGGTTATAAATATATTAAAGGTGCAGACAATGAATGTAACCCCCGAGGTCAGTGTGAGGATGAAAGAAAATAAGAAAATTAGTATTGGGGCTCATTTACAGTATGGCTTCCAAATGGTTTCTGAGAGATGGCTTTTTCAGAATCAGAAATGCACTGTAGTGGGGTAAATTACAGTGTTTGCTATAGGTGAATTTCAAGCATTACAGACTCCAAATGTATGTGTCAACTAGCAATTTTGGGGTGTTTATTATGTGAGCAGACTATACACAGGAACTGTACAAGTGCTTGTAGTTTACATTTATGTCCCTTATCAGAGTGACTTACAATTCATACAGTGTTAAGGGCCTTGCTTAAGGATTTGAACCCTGGACCTTATGGTCCATAGTCCAGTACCTTAACCACTAGGCCACCACAGACCACAAAGTAGATTTTTATTTTCTGTTATTTACATTTATGTCATTTAGCAGACGCCCCTTTAGTCTTACAATACAAGAAATTAGGGGTTAAGGGCCTTGCTCAGGGACCCAACTGTGGCAGAGGTGATTTGACCCCTGGATCTTCTGGTCCATAATCCAGTACCTGAACCACTAGGCTACCAAAGTCCCAAAGTAATTGTGGCTTATTCATTCTCTAGTACCATCAAAATAATCAAAGTATTCCCCTAAATTAAGTTGCCTAAATTACTGCAAGGTGTGTGACATAGAAGTTTAAGTTTAAGATGTTAAAGAAGTTAGGTTTAAGATGCTCCATGGTTTTAAGTTTTTATGTTATGAATAAAACTTTTTTTAAAACTTTTAAAAAGTTTTTTAAAGTTTTAAAACTTTTTAAAGTTTGTTTTATTCAAACTTTATGTTATGTTATAAACTAACATGTTTATGTTAGTTTTTATTCTTTTATTTTTAGATTTTTGAATACTACACCCAAATCAGAAAATGTTGGTACAGTATCTAAAACACATAAATAACACAGTGTTTCTTACATTTACCTTGACTTTTTTAATTTCAGACAATTTCGTAATTTCATTTTGTCTTATCAGCTTCATTTCATTTGTTATAAACATGCATTCCTGCATTTCAGACCTGTATTACATTCCAAAGTAAGTTGGGACGAAGGCTTTTTAGAGCCAGTAATACATTTTAACTAAATAAACTTTTTATACTAAATAAACTAATTAAACTAAATAATAATGTGATTTCTAACAGGTGCTTATAATCATGACTTGGTTGACATTGTTAACAAATGTGTGAGAAAATAAATGAAATCTTTAAAAACAATGCTCTGCAAAGAAAGACTGGAAGATAATAGCATATTTTTTCCTCTACAGTCCATAATATCATTAAACTATTCAAGGAATCAGGACAGATTTCACTGAGCAAGCCTAAGTTGAATGCCTGTGATCTTTGATACCTCAGATGGCACTGCACGAAGAACCGTCATTCATGAATAGCTGATAAAACCACATGGGCAAATGATTACATTTGTAAAGCTTAATAAAGCACTACATTGGCAAAAAGAAGCCTCATGTTAACAATGTCCACAAGCAGCGTCGACTTCTGTGGACTGAACCTTCACACAGTGGAAACGTATAGTGGTCAGATAAATCGGTATTCCAGATGTTTTTGGAAAAATAGATTAATGCAGAAAAGTACATTGAGGTCTTAAAACAACAAATAATGCCTTCAAGACATCATCTATTGTCATCATAATCCATGCATTTTTCAACAAGACCATGCAAAACCACATGCTGCACACATTAACAAGAATTGGATGCAGATGAAGAGGGTACTGGTACTGGATTGACCTCCATGCAGTTCTGACCCGTTCCCAGTGGAGAATGTGTGGAGAATTTTGAATGCGATAAGAAGCCGGTACTGTTGCACATCTTAGAATAGAATAAGAATAGAACAAAACAACACCTTAAACACTAAATCACTTGGTATCCTCTGTGCCAAAGTGTGGTGAACAGGAATGGAAACATTGCAAAGTGCTAAATGCTTTACCGTCCCAACTTCTTTAAAATAATATATTGCAGTCCTGAAATACAGGAATTGATGTTTATTAAGAAACGAAACCATTCTGACCAAACAAAACATGAAATATATAAAGTTTATACTGTCTGCATTAAAGTACAAGTCTGAGTAAAGTACATTTTTAATGTATTATATTAATTTTTCATTCTGTTCCAACTTTTTCTGATTTGAGCTTGTACATGCTAAGTGACCAAATAAGCTGATACAATATATTTTCCTATCATTGATAAGTTGATATTGTAATAACAAATAAATAGCAATGAAGGAGCAATGCTCAGTATCTTTCTGTAATAAAAAACAAAACAAAACTATTGTTATTTTTTGGGAAAAAAATTATTCACTGTAAGAACATAATTCGACATAATTAAAATGTATACATAATTAATTATATAAAATAATGATATGTAAACAAATATTTAGTTTTTATGTTTTGTTAATGTTGTTTTGTTTTAATGTATGTACTGCTCTCTCATCCTGATACCTAATAGATATAAAAGATATTTACAGTAACTTCTAAATGAACACCAGTGCCGGTGATACACTGCAGGACAACCATACTGCTTTTCGTCATTTGATACCACCATCATGCTGTGCAGACTTAGTGACCACCCCTGTCTCCATCTCCCTTTGTCTCCCTGTTTCTGGCTCTCTTTCTCTCTCTCTCTCTCTCTCTCTCTCTCTCTCTCTCTCTCTCTTTCTTTCTTTCTCTCTTTCTCTCTCTCTCTCTCTCTCTCACTTTCTTTCTTTCTCTGTGTCTGTTTTCATGCCTTTATCAAACGTTTTGATTAACAGAATCCAGTCCAGTCTTTTGGATGTGCACCTCTGGGTAACAAATGTAAGAGGGCATGAGAGGTACAAAATGTAGAGTTTTGTGGTCTTGGAAGTGGTTATAAAAGCATTTCAAAAGACTTCATCAATCCACAATAAGACAAGCATCTACAATTCAGTACTGTTATTCCAGTGGATTCAGTGGGTGTCCTGCAAAGAGCACAATGTGCAGTGCCAAAAGAAGTGAATAAAATCCCAGTGGTAAGAAGAGAACACTTGCATAAATCTTTGGAGCTTGCTGAAGTCCCTTTTCATGTGCTAACTATAAGAAATCTAACAAAATACTGTTAATGGACAGTTACTATGGAGAAAGCCACCACTGTCAGAAATTGATCTGGAAAAGACCTCCCTCATGTCTTGATGTTCTACAACAATTCTGGGATAATGTTCTCTCTATGGTTAAAACAAAAGCTGAACAGCATGACAAAATGCACAGTGCTTTGTTAAAATAAATGAATGCACTAAGCATCATGGTTTAGAACTCTTTTGATGTTTTTGAACCTAGACAGCTTGCAGTCGCTGACTGAAAATGTGTTTTGATTGTGCAGGAATTTTCCTTAACATATTATTACGATAATGCTAAATCTAGACCTAAGTTCAAGCAAGTTTTTAGTTAATAAAAAATCAACTAAAAAAAGCATTTTGGGGGCGATGA
The DNA here is from genome assembly GCA_034780495.1 of Parotocinclus cesarpintoi. Classification (NCBI taxonomy): domain Eukaryota; kingdom Metazoa; phylum Chordata; class Actinopteri; order Siluriformes; family Loricariidae; genus Parotocinclus; species Parotocinclus cesarpintoi. The sequence continues at coordinate 12,294 of JAUZSV010221956.1, forward strand.
GTGACTGATTATCAGCTATGTATATGTATACATATATAGTGCATCCGGAAAGTATTCACAGCGCTTTACTTTTTCCACATTTTGTTACATTACAGCCTGTAAGGGTACGCGCCACGGCCGCTCCGGCGCGCTGCGACTGTCACGTGGCTTTGTTTTGGTTTTTAGCGTCCCCCACGTGGCGGTTTGTTTTGTTGTCCCCGCGCAGCGCACGTTTTGATTTCTGTTCCCGCCCCGTTTTGATTTC